>CAUJRU010001259.1:0-176334 GCA_963277665.1 Viscum album | reverse complement strand
ATGCTTGAAAATGGTATTAGAACAATCTTTATTTTGAAACATCCAAAATTACTAGACTAAGGAAAATTGGGAATTGACATGTTAAGGAGGAGATACCATGACTATTAAATCTTCCTTCTCTATAATTTAAAACCTATCATGAATTAATCAACATATTTTAAAAAATTCAATATTTCTTGAACACTGATATTAAATTATCCAAAAACCTTTTAAAAATACATTTTAAAATAACCCAGTAAATCTTTTTTTGTCTTTTTCTTTCTCAAATTAAATCAAATCCAAAATTTCTCAAATTATTCTTAAATTTAATAAAAGTAAATATTTTTGAAACATTAATCAATTAATTCTCCATCTACGTGGGTTCGACCTCAAAAATACCAATATTACATTTTAATTAATAGAGTATCATAGTTTGATTTTTTACAAAAAACATAGAACCATAGGTTATTAATGATTCATATAGGGATATCACACTGTAACCCATTCCATAGATGGTAATGTTATTGTTTAGTTTTTTACATTTTTAAATTTTATTTTTTTCAATTCAGTTTTTATATGTTTGGTATGTTGAGGAAATGAATTTTAGAATTTTTGAATGATTGATGTAGAACTATAACTCCTAGGAAAAGGAAAAATACAGCATAAATTTAACACACAACTCTGACCCTATCATGGATATCAATGTAAGAGAAACCCTGGAAGGCACTGTAAAAAATCAAATTCTTCAAAGAGATGAGGGGTGTTAGATTCTCACTGGCTATGGGAGGCCCTCAAAAATGGGATTGTAACCAAGAATTTTTGAACCCCCTATTCACTAAAAATACCTTTGGTATAAAACTAGAGATCACCATAATGATCTCTAACAACATGTAATTCACCAGACATCTGCAAAATTATCTGAACAAGAATATGGTATATTTCTTCAACCTCTACAACACATTTTAATTCCAAAATGTCTCAAACGATGTGGTAAGACTTTGCCTTTTAGGATTCTCATTACGTGACTCAGAATGAGACTGGATTCATATCCTACCTAATAATTCCATCACTATATTGGATGAGTTATCACGAAACATCCCCTCCCACTTTTTTCAACCATCTAAATCAATTGATATACAAGTAAAAATTTTGAACGTTTCTAAATTTGAGGATGAATCATTGTACTCTACATGTGATTTTTATAAGTACATGACTAGAAAATTCCCTCATCATAGAATAGAACTATGGATTCTAATGCAAACATTCTATAAGGGGTTTCCCTTGGAAAGAGGTCAATAATTGATTCTATTTCTGGATGATACTTAATGAATATTTCCCAAAAAGAAAAATTTAATTTACTATATGAGATATAGAGAAATAGTTTTCATTGGAAATGATATGGGACTCAATGGAAATTCTTTCATGCAATAGAAAACAATGACTATATGGAAGTAACATTAGAGTAAATAACCATGTTGATGGAAATTATGATGTGATATTAGTAAAACACTCAAGGTATGTGTATAGAAGAGATATGTTATTCTAATTACAATGGTGGTAATCAATTTCAACAATCATGTCCACAACAACAACAACAAGAAAAAGGGCCAGAGTATCAACAATGATCACAATAGTTCCCACAATAGGCACCCCAAGGGCCCATAATGAAAAGCCAAGTCCATTCAATGGTTGAGATGTTGGAAACATTCAAGACAGCTTCTGGGGTTACGATTATGGAAATAATAGAAGAATACTCATTACAAAATGTCACATTTTAGAATTTAGAGCAACGAGTTAGCCAAATCACCAATCAACATAGAGAGAGAAAAAAATAATAGCTTCTAGGATTCACCATAAAATTCCCATGTGATGATTTGAAAGTAATAGAGCTCAGAAGGGGGAAGAAAACCAATGTTTATGGAAATTTTTTTTCTTAAACACAACAGAAGAAGATGATGTTGGGTCGGAGGTGATGGCAAGAGGGGGGGTGAATTGCCTTTTTAAAATTAATTAACAATTTAAAACAAATTTAAATGCAGCGGAAAGTAAAAAAGGCAAGACACAATTGATAACGGAGTTCGGCTTTAAACTCAAGCCTACGTCTCCGCTCCCAACTCAACCGTTGGGAGATTTATACGACCACTTGCTTTTTAATGGTTATAGCAAGAAACCCACTAGCCGTTTTAAGGTAGGCTAGATCACCTTCTTACAGCTTGCTTTTTTTATTATGGTTGTAGCAGGAAACCCAAATTGAAAGAAGGAAGAAAAAGGGTGGTTTGTTTTAATACAAACCCAATTAAGAACTAAACAATTGAAGTAAATAATTTAAAACAAACTAGAGGAAGCCTTGAGCGCCAAGAGGTGAGTGTAGTTGATGTAGAGGCAGCCCAAGCTTCAAGGATGGCAATTGGATCTCAAGTAGCCTTTGAGAATTGTCGTAGGAGCCTCAAATGATCAAAATAGCTTTGGTATGCTTCGGTATATTATCGGTGGTGTTCCCAGCATCCATGGACGTCTATTTATAGGAGAAATAACCCCAAATACTTCAATATGGCCGTTGGAGGGCTTTCGGAGCCGTTGGGGGTCAAGTGGACAAGTCTGGTCAAGCTCTAACGGCTAGTTTGACTTTGCTTACCGGCTGACCGGTGCTTTTCCACCGGCTGGCCGGTGCCTTGGAATGTGGAGAGTGCTTCTGCCCAGGAGCCACCGGCTGGCCGGTGAGAAGGCCACCGGTTGGCCGGTGGTGAGACAGTAGGTCTCACTATTTGAAGGAGTTCCACCGGCTGGCCGGTGAGGAGTCCACCGGCTGGCCGGTGGTGAGACAGTAGGTCTCACTATTTGATGGAGTTCCATCGGCTGACCGGTGGTGGGACACCGGTTGGCCTGTGGTCTTGACAGAGGTAAGATCCTTCTGTCCAGCCTCCACCGGCTGGCCAGTGCTGAGGCCACCGGTTGGCCGGTGGACATGAAAACAGTCCACTTTTCCTCCTTTGCCACTTCTTGCTCCTGATATCATGCCTATTAACAAGAACACTTGAAACAATATTAGATCACGATGAGAGTGATTGTGATCATTAAAATCCAAGAGAGTGGGGTACAACAATATCCCCCTATTTTGATGATCACAATCACAAATAAGAGATCTTTTAAAAAAGGGTATGCCAAGTAAAAAAGAAAAAAAAACTTGGATAGGGAAAACTTTAGAGATCATTTTAATACAAGAATTTCATAGATGTACCATGTTTTGAAAAAGATATTAATCTTGAAAGGATTGAAATAAAGAGAATGGTTCATTTTGAAATTGTAACCATAGGTCATTTAAAAGAAACAACTGAAATAAAAAACTTAACCATTTAAAAAACAGATCTTGATTAAAGTACTAAATTAAAATTGAACTTTTAAAAAGAGCACTTAATTAAATGAAAAGTAACTAAGAATGTAATAGAGATATTTTCTCCCCCTTTGGGATTATCAAAATAGGAGGAAAAGTATGAAAGAAAGTTAGAAAAGCAATAAAAAAGAGGTAAGCAATGACAAATAGGATAGATAGATAAGACAACTTGAATTTTATAAGAGATGAAACATTACAAAGGAAGTTCAAAATACAAATACAAAGACAAGTCATAAACAGGGACGGCTCTATTCACTCCTAGATGGCCGAGAATGACGGCGACGCCTGAAGGTCGGAGGAGCCGGAGGAGCCTGGACCGCCTCAAAGCGACGATCAAGAGAATCGATCCGTGAGTGGAGCTGATCAAACTGAGAGCTGAAGTAAGAAAACTGCAAGTCCAGCCGGGTCTCAATCTGATCCTGGAAGCATAGGAACTGATCAGCCGTCACCGACAAGCCACCAGCATCAGCAGGAGGGGGCACAGCCTCAGCAGGCTCAGGTGCATCATCACCCTCTCCAGCCTCCTCATCAGTAGCAGCATCAGCCTCACCTTCGCTGTCACCACTTCCTTCCTCTTCATCATCATCACTATCCTCACTGTCTGAAAGAGGATAGGCAGCGGCAATAGCAGGAGGCATGGCATGGGCAGGAGGATGGGAATGAGTCTGAGGAGAGTAGGCCTTGAGAAGACCGTCCTTGTCGACAATCCATTCCTGACGCCAAGGGTGCCAACGGATGTTCATTCGTTGCACCATCATAAAATTCACTATGCTATCCTTCGTTGGTTGCTCGAAGGAAGTAGCATGAAGAGGCACATCAAGAAAGGAAAAGATTTTAGTCAAGAGGCGTCCGTAGGGTAGAGTTTTGGACCGGCGCGGGTGCTCAGCCACATAAGTCATGGCCCGGAACAGAAACCGGACCAAATTGAAGTGAATGCCTCTGGAGATAAAAGAGAGAAGATAAATATCAATGAATTTGACATTATCATGATCCCCGATACGGGGCGCAAGGGAAGTTTGAATGAGGCGCTCAATAATACGATGGTTAGGAGAGAGCTGGGAGAGCTTGACAATGGGATTTGTGGGCTGCCCTGTGAGATGCTCAAGGGCTACAGCAAGATCAAATTCAGAGTCCCGAGGAAACTCCCCCTGAGCAAAAGCATGAGGTCCAACATGAGGAACTCCCAGCATCCGGGCAATTTCCACCGAAGTGAAAGTGATGGGTTGCCCAAGAGCAGTGGAGGAGATGGTATCAATGTCATCAGAAACGGACCACGTCAAATGAGCATAGAACTCTTTGACAAGAAGAGGATAAATGACATCCTTTTTGGGTGGCTCAAAAAATGAATGCCAATGTTGATACTCAATAATTGAAAAAAGCTCGAGACGAGCAGAAGAAAGCCAAGGATAATCAATTACTCTACCCGGCAAAATGACTTTGTCATGCCAAATGTCCGGGAGTTGAGGGATTGAAGGAGGAGGAGGAGCTTCTTGAGCGATTCCCTTGCCTTTGCGTGTAGAGCGAGGTCCCATGATGGCAAAAGGGAGAAAAGGAAGAAAGAGATTAAGAGAAGAAGGATTTTGAGAGAGCAAGGAGGAGGAAGAAGGCTAGGGAAAGGAGGGAGAGGCTGGCTGGACGAGGCGCACGAGAGGGAGAGATAGAAATATGAGGGGAAGGGTTTAAATAAATTTTTAACCCTTTCCCCGGCCGGCCCAAAAAGCAAAACCCGACACCACCGGTTAACCGGTGATGTACCACCGGTTGACCGGTGGTATTGAAATTCACAAAAAATAAAATAAAATAAAAAGAGTTTAAATAACTTAAAAGGAGATAAAAGCAAGCCAAAAAGAGTCAAATATTTAGTAGTGCTCATTGACGAATCATTCCTAACTCCCCCTTAATAAAATCAAAACGTTCAACTGGGAGCGGTTTGGTAAAGATATCAGCTAATTGGAAATCTGTGGAAATGAAGTCCAAAGTGATATCCCCTTTTTGAAAATGGTCACGAAGGAAATGATGCCTTAAGTCTATGTGCTTTGTCCTAGAATGTTGTATTGGATTCTTAGAGATACTAATGGCACTAGTGTTGTCACACCGTATAGGGACATGATCGTAGGAAAGGCCATAATCCAAGAGAGTGTGTTGCATCCAAATAATTTGGGCACAACAATTACCAGCTGCTACGTACTCGGCCTCGGCAGTAGAAAGAGCAACAAAATTTTGCTTCTTGCTACTCCACGAAACAAGGGATTTGCCTAGCAGATGACATGTTCCACTAGTACTCTTACGATCTAATTGACATCCGCCAAAATCAGCATCCGAATAAGAAGATAGTTCAAAAGAAGTATTTGAGGGATAAAATAAACCAAGATTTTTGGATCCTTTTAAATACTTAAAAATTCTTTTGACCGATTTAAGATGGGATTATTTAGGATTGGCTTGAAAACGAGCACAAAGGCAAACACTAAACATGATGTCAGGACGGGTCACAGTTAGGTAAAGTAGACTCCCAATCATACTCCTATAAAGCTTGTTATCCACCGGTTTCCCGGCTTCGTCTAACGTAAGCTTACATGAAGTACTCATGGGTGTACTAATTTCCTTTACTTGATCCATTCCAAAACGACTTAGAAGCTCGTTTGTGTATTTGCTTTGGCTTAGAGAAATACCTTTTGAATTTTGAAAGATTTGAAAACCAAGAAAAAATTTCAATTCTCCCATAAAACTCATTTCAAATTCTTTTCTCATTAAATCTGAAAAATCAGTACAAAGAGATTCTTTGGTAGAACCAAAGATAACATCATCAACATAAATTTAGACTATTAAAAGATCTTTTGAAGTGTGTTTTAAAAAGAGGGTACAATCGGCTTGACCCATTTTAAAATCATTTTCTAAAAGAAATTTTGTTAACCGCTCATACCAAGCCCGAGGGGCTTGCTTTAAGCCATAAAGAGCCTTGGTTAACTTAAAAACATGATTTGGAAATTTTGGATCTTCAATACCGGGAGGTTGTTCAACAAAGATTTTTTCAGAAATAAAACCATTTAAAAAGCACTTTTAACATCCATTTGAAAAAGCTTAAAATTTTAGTGGGCGGCGAATGCCAACAAGATCCTAATGGATTCTAACCTAGCAACGGGGGAAAATGTTTCACCATAATTGATTCCTTCTTCTTGATTATAGCCCTTAGCTAGTAGGCGAGCCTTGTTCCGGGTTATGTTTCCTTGATCATCAAGTTTGTTCCTAAAAACCCATTTAGTGCCAATAATTGGATGATCATTGGGTCTTTCATAAAGAGTCCAAACATTATTTCGAGAGAATTGATTTAGTTCCTCTTGCATTGCAAGAACCCAATTCTCATCATTAATGGCATCATTAACGGTTTGAGGTTCTAGGTGAGAAATGAAGGCTTGATGTTCAACTTCATTGAGGATAGATCTTCTAGTTCGAGTACCGGCTTGAAGGTCACCTATGACATTTTCTAAAGGATGGTCTCTAGAAGGTTTCCAAACCTTAGGCAAGGTGGAAGGCGAAGAAGGTGAAGAGGGTTCTTGATGGTCATCCTCCTTGGGAGGAGAAGAGGAATCATTCAAATGAAGCTTATCAAGCTTATCTTCAACATCCCCAATGACCGGGTGAGGTTTTGGAAGAGTTTCATCAAATTTGACATGAGATGATTCTTCGATGGTTTTTGAACGTTTATTGAAGACACGATAGGCTTTGCTTGAGTTGGAGTACCCAAGAAAAATACCTTCATCGGATTTGGCATCAAATTTCCCTAGGTTATCTTTTGTGTTAATGATAAATCATTTACACCCAAACACTTTAAAATAACCAACATTGGGCAATTTGCCTTTCCAAAGTTCATAGGGGGTTTTCTTAAGAAGGGGTCTTACAAGGACTCTATTAATAGTATAACAAGCAGTGTTTACCGCCTCGGCCCAAAAATATTGAGGGAGGTCGAATTAACTAAGGAGGGTTCGAGCGATTTCTTGGAGAGTTCGGTTTCTCCTTTCAACCACACCATTTTGTTGAGGAGTCCTAGGGGCAGAGAAGGTGTGATTGTATCCTTGAGAGGAACACAATTCATCGAATTTTTTGTTCTCGAATTCACCACCATGATCACTACGAAGAGATATGATTTTATATCCTTTTTCGTTTTCTACTTTCCTAGAGAATTTCAAAAAGGTTTTACAAGCATCATTCTTATGGGCTAAAAAGAAAACCCAAGTAAAACGAGAAAAGTCATCAACAATAACTAAGGTATAGGATTTTCCACCTAATCTTGCTACGGGAGTAGGACCAAAAAGATCAAGATGAAGGAGTTCAAGAGATTTTGAGGTGGACACTTCCTTCTTAGATTTGAAAGAAGACTTGTGTTGCTTACCAAGTTGGCATGGCTCACAAATCAAATCTTTCTTAAATTTAAGTTTAGGAAGTTCACGAATGAGCTTGTTCTTATTAAGCTTTAGAAGTGAATGAGAGCTACAATGCCCCAATCTTCTATGCCAAAGCCAAGAATCATTTTCAAGAGCACTTAAACATTTAACATTTTGGCTAGCTAGAGATTTTAAATCAATAATGTAAACATTTTGAAAACGGGAAGCAGAAAATATCAACTTGTTTTGAAAATCAAACACATTGCATAAATCATTTTGAAAATTGACTGAAAAACCACTATCACAAAGTTGACTAATGCTAATTAAATTATGCTTTAAACCTTTAACTAATAAAACATCTTTAATAAAAGAGGAGCTACCAAAACCAATGGTACCTATTCCGACGATCTTGCTTTTTGAGTTATCACCAAAGGTGACATATCCTCCATCGAATTCTTCAAGTGAGTTGAACTCGGAGGGATCGCCACACATGTGCCTTGAGCAACCGCTGTCGAGATACCACGAGCCTTTAGAGGTCCTACTCTTTTGGCGTTTATCCTACAAAATCAAGAATGAAGAGATTTTGGTACCCATATAAGTTTGGGTCCGGAAAGATTAGCCAAAAGAGACTTTTGAACCCATAATGTTCTAGAGGGATTCCTTCTATGATACTCATCCAAGTAGGTAATGGATTTGGGTCTTCCATACCTAGCATTTTTACAATCACATTCATAAATCATGTGACCGGTCTTTTTACAATAATTACAAAATTTGTATTGAGAGCTCCCCCTTACAAAAGTAGTGGGTGCCCTAGAAAAAGTGGATTGCTTGTTATAACCAAGTCCATGTGTGGTTCTAGCCGAACGCTGAGAACCTAGCAATTTGGTTAAGTTTTGTTCACCTTGGGTGAACTTGGAAAGAGATTCCTTCAAATCCTTAATGGTAGAATTTAAAGAATCTACATTTGGAATATTTTTGACTTTAAGGGAAAGCTCCTCATTCTCTTTGAGAAGTTTGTCTTTTTCGGAAATAAGAGTTTTGTTTTTCTTTTTCAGGGTCAAAAATTTAGAGGTAAGTTCGTGAAAACCTTCCTCTAATTGATCTCTTTCATTTTGGAGTTCTTCATAAGACATATCATTATCAAAAGAAGAAGATGAGGAAGAAGAGTGATAAGAAGAGTGAGAAGAGGATACCTCATCAAATGCCATTAGGCATTTTCCACCTTCATCGCTTGAGTCGCTTGAAAACATGGAGTCATCACTTGCACTCCATGTTGATGCTTTGAAGGCCTTCTTGTTTTTCTTTTCTTTTAACCTTTTCTTGAAAATGGGGCACTCCGGTTTGATGTGGCCTTTCTTTCCACATTCAAAGCAAGTGATTTCTTTCTCCGCCTTTGGCTCTTCCTTTCGTGCCTTTTGAAATTTCTTCTTTTTCTTCATGAACTTGCTCATTTTCCTTGCTAGTTGAGCCATCTCGGATTCACTATCATCGGAGGAGCTTTCTTCCTTTGCCTTGAAAGCTATGTTCTTTTTCTCCTTGAAGATCTTTCCTACTTTATCGGCTTGCCTCTTCATGGTAATCTCATAAGTCATGAGTGACCCTATGAGTTCTTCAACCGGCATCTTCTTGACATCTTTCACTTCTTGGATTGCCGTCACCTTTGGTGCCCAAGAGCTTGGTAGGACCCAAAGAATTTTCTTGACCATTGTTTCTGCTGAAACATCATCACCAAGGGACTTTCTCCCATTGCAAACATCAGTAAAACGAGTAAACATTTCGGTGATTGACTCGTGTGGGTGCATTGTGAAACTCTCAAAGTCTTGACGATACATATCTAACCTAGTGTCTTTGACTTTGTTAGTGCCCTCATGGGTCACTTCCAAAAGTTTCCAAATTTCCTGTGAGGTGGTGCAAGTAGAAATACGATTAAACTCATTACGGTCTAACCCACAATGAAGAGCATTCATGGCTTTGCCATCAAGCTCAAAATTGGCAATGTCTTCGGGGGTCCATTTAGATTCATCCTTACTAGAAAGAGTGTAGCCTTGCATAACAATTCTATATATAGGATAGCCAATGCTTCTAAGAAAAGTAATCATTCGTGTTTTCCAATATGTGTAATCGGTTCCATCGAAGTATGGAGCCCGAGTCATGGAATACACTTTGGGTGCTTGTGAGAAAGAAGCCATCACTATGGATTTTTCGTTTGTAACCGGTTAAGGTATTACACAAACGCTTCCTCTGATACCAAATGTTGGGTCGGAGGTGATGGCAAGAGGGGGGGTGAATTGCCTTTTTAAAATTAATTAACAATTTAAAACAAATTTAAATGCAGCGGAAAGTAAAAAGGCAAGACATAATTGATAACGGAGTTCGGCTTTAAACTCAAGCCTTCGTCTCCGCTCCCAACTCAACCGTTGGGAGATTTATACGACCGCTTGCTTTTTAATGGTTATAGCAAGAAACCCACTAGCCGTTTTAAGGTAGGCTAGATCACCTTCTTACAGCTTGCTTTTTTTATTATGGTTGTAGCAAGAAACCCAAATTGAAAGAAGGAAGAAAAAGGGTGGTTTGTTTTAATACAAACCCAATTAAGAACTAAACAATTGAAGTAAATAATTTAGAACAAACTAGAGGAAGCCTTGAGCGCCAAGAGGTGAGTGTAGTTGATGTAGAGGCAGCCCAAGCTTCAAGGATGGCAATTGGATCTCAAGTAGCCTTTGAGAATTGTCGTAGGGGCCTCAAATGATCAAAATAGCTTTGGTATGCTTCGGTATATTATCGGTGGTGTTCCCGGAATCCATGGACGTCTATTTATAGGAGAAATATCCCCAAATACTTCAATATGGCTGTTGGAGGGATTTCGGAGCCGTTGGGGGCCAAGTGGACAAGTCTGGTCAAGCTCTAACGGCTAGTTTGACTTTGCTTACCGGCTGACCGGTGCTTTTCCACCGGCTGGCCGGTGCCTTGGAATGTGGAGAGTGCTTCTGCCCAGGAGCCACCGGCTGGCCGGTGAGAAGGCCACCAGTTGGCCGGTGGTGAGACAGTAGGTCTCACTATTTGAAGGAGTTCCACCGGCTGGCCGGTGAGGAGTCCACTGGCTGGCCGGTGGTGAGACAGTAGGTCTCACTATTTGATGGAGTTCCACCGGCTGACCGGTGTTGGGACACCGGTTGGCCGGTGGTCTTGATAGAGGGAAGATCCTTCTGTCCAGCCTCCACCGGCTGGCCGGTGCTGAGGCCACCGGTTGGCCGGTGGACATGAAAACAGTCCACTTTTCCTCCTTTGCCACTTCTTGCTCCTGATATCATGCCTATTAACAAGAACACTTGAAATAATATTAGATCACGATGAGAGTGATTGTGATCATTAAAATCCAAGAGAGTGGGGTACAACAGATGAAGATGACAATGAACACATAGTAGATGAAGAAGAAAAAGATCCACCTTAGTAGAATCCAATGATGCCTTTTCAAGAGCGAATGGAATAAAAAAGACAAAATTTTAATGATGTATGTTTCTTGATCATTTTAAATAAATCATACTAATATACATTTTTAAAAGAATCATGAAAACATGGCAACATATGAAACTTTAATGAAACATTTGGTAACAAATTTGAAGAAACGACAACATATTAGAACCATTCCACTAACACGGGGGGTTCTCAACAGTGGTACCAAATGACATACCTTAAAATAACATATATCTAGGTGGATTTTCTATTCCCGTATTTATTGGATCTATCAAATGTGGTTGTTTTTTTAATATCTTTTCGTACATAACATACTAGAAATTGGGATCAGACATGGAATTATGATAAATTAAATTACCTCATAGAATACCGCTTAATTCAGGGAGCTCTTGATTCCCTCATTTACATTTTTCAAATATGACATTTCAAAATTATTAATTTTTATTTTCTATACCACTCCCACAATCATTTCATAGATAGTGGTTAATCTATCTCTTCCTAAGTGTGGGGGGGTTTATCATTGTTTTCTCTAATGATAAACATAAATTATTATTTGTTCTCACATATCAAGGAGACATATTTCAAAATTATTAGCATGATTCAAACTGGAAGAACATTATACTCATGTAAATTAATGAAAACTTTTACATGATAAGTGTAAAATACACTTTTTATTCCTGTATAGAAATTCTTATAATGATTGCTGATGTTAGAAAATTGATTCAATTTCAACAACTTTTAAATTTTAATTAATAAACCCATTAATATATTTTATGCCTTTTGTAATTTCTTGTTTCTTTTTTTATTTCCATTACCAAAGAAGATTCTAAACCATCAATAACATATTCCTATCTGAGCATATTTCTTGAGAGATACCTGGGAGATGTATAGCTACCAAAACATTCATTGATACTTTATCGAGGTGATGATTAGACAAGTGATAATTTCTAATGATTTAGGCACTTTTGTAAGAAATATTTTCCCTGAGTCCCACCAAATATCTATCATTCATTAATCCCCTAGTTTCAATGAATTAGCTTATATGATGAATCCATTCCAAGTCTATTTACCTTCCTACTATTTTCTTTTTTTAATGCATGAATCTACATTTGAACAGGTGTGAGGGGGGGGGAATTCTTACAGCGGGAATTATTTTACATGTAGGATATGTATTTTACTTTCAATAGACTAACGAGTTATGATAAATATCTATTTTATTGCATTTCATATTCATTTAGTTCCTTTGAAAAATACTAATGAAAAGAATATTTTTTCTTGGTTGTGTACTAAGCAGGTAAAAAATCACCATTTTGCAGATCGATGAATCCCAAAATGGATCATATGTGGTTATGGGATGTATGTGAGAGCTGATCTGGACATAAATTTTGAAAAATAGGAAATGAAAATTATAATGGAGGGAAACATAATTATCATTATGTACTTACATGAAATTAAAGGATCTGACTAGATTTATTGATGTATGAAATTTATTATATAAAATAAGAACATTTAGTACACTTTTCTTGTCACTTAACCATTATTCTTTATATTTAACTCTCCTTTTATGTGTAATATTTACTTTTTACCTACCATTACATTGCCTTAGAGTCGTCAATACCCTACTGTTGATGCCCCAAGTATTAATGTTGTACATGTATTTACACAGTGGAGATGGTAGATCCAATAAAAGTCAACAGTTAAGAGCATGGATTTAGAGTATGATCATACCAGAAATTTAATTTTACCTTGAGTAGTGAGAAAAAATTCAGGGTGAGGTAAATTACAATTGGGTACATTACTAAGGAATAGTTGAATGATTGTAATAAAAATAATAATTTTTGTTATGAAAAAGTAGACTAGGTGGGGTGAATAACATTCTTTGTAAGACCACTTATAGAAGTTAATATTTTTCTACTAGCACTTAATTTTAATTGCTTGTACATAATGAATGTTTATTGTTTTAAAAAAATCATATCCTTTTTTGAGATTATTGTTGTGTCATTTTTACTTGAGGACAAGCAATTGTACAAGTGTTGGGGGATTTGACAAGATAGAATTATATACAGTTTATTAATTCCATTTATTTAGATATTTTCATTGATTTATATAAAAATGAACATGGTATATTTTCTATTTTATAAGAATGAGGCCTCTCAGGATTCTAAGGAAGAAATTCAGAAAAATGAATATTTTAGCAAGTACATATCGTGACCTGTCCATACCCATCATGTACTACTAGTTCCCAGCATGACCAAGTCATGTGCCATTCCATGATCAATCCATGAATCAAATTAATATTCTACTATATACAATAACTTTGGAAATCACTCTTACATATGAAAAATATATGAATCACCCACTGTATTCTTTTCCCTCTCCCACTTGATCTCAAATTCATCCATTCATCTTATCTAGGGTTTGGGTCTATTTTTATTTTCTTTGGGGGTTCTCACTACATTAATCTACTAATCAATATTGGGACAAATAATTTGTGTCGATTTCTTAAAAAGAAACTACATCTATATTCGCATGGTTGTTAACCCATTACAACTTCCTGACAAGGGGCATGAAACACCTAACACCCACATGTGGGTCAATCGAAGAATTATCCTTTTCATTCCCCTTTATATTTTTTATCTTTATTTTTTCTTATGTTATTCTCTATTTCATGATTTCTAGGTCAAGAGGCAGTTTCTAAGAGAATAACTAATGGATTCTGTTGGAAAATAATGTCATGTTGTATCATTACATTTCCATGGTTTTTTATTTTATGTTTATTTATTTTTGTTGAGGTAAAATGAAGTGTATATAATTAATGTATAGGGGTGTTTCGACCTTCTTAGTTTTTTATGTTCATTATTTATATTTATTTTTGAATTTTTATGTACATTATGATTCAATGAATATACATATCATTTTTTCCACTATAATTGATTTTGATATAACTGAGATGATTTTTGGAAAAATGGATTTTAAATGTCTGTTGAAATGTGAAATTATTTATGTGATTTGGATTTTGAATCATTTTTATGCGTTTATACAATTTTGTAAATCCATTCCCCAGAAAAGCTGACACAAAATAATTTCATGTTACTATGATGTATTCTAAACAACATAGATATATTCTTACTAATACCCACACTTTATTAAGGGAAACATGGATTTTGTGTGAGAACTAAAACTTTTGATTATCCTCTGTTAATTATTTGGATTTCATGGACTTTTTTAATATTATTGAAGAGTTATTATGTCATGAAACATACTAACATGATACCCACCTTTACAAATATATATTATTATCCCTTATATTCCTTGAATTTCTTTATATGTTTTCACCACATTACAAGATGATTTTTCATTACCTGGCCACACTGTTATAAATTTTAGCATGGATATTTCATGTTTGAGTGTGGGGGAAGTTCCTTTTTTGTGTGTTCATTAGGATGTTTTTAATTCTTTGGGTGGTGTGACTTGTAAGTCATCATTATGCCATGTTTATTAGGCGTGATTCCTTATTTAATTATACTTTAATTATTTCATCTCGTTCACTTTAAAACATAAAAAATAAGGAAATAAAAATATAAAAAAATGGAGATGAGCATGAATTCCTCATTGGACAATATTTTACGGACCATTTCCCTATCAAAAATCAAGTCCATGATTGTCATTCATTTATTATACTCAATTGTCAGCTCATCCTCTAAAAAATAATTAAACTAATGTTATGCATTTCTGGATCTTAAAAAATGGGGAGAACATGGATGGTATCATTCTTTATAATAATTAATTGAATCATTTATAATTTAATAAGTAAATTGTTGCTAATGTGTTTTAAAGTTTCAAGAGGTATTGAGTGAGAAATTTTTTATGTTTTCACTTTATTATTCATGCATTGTATCCATGATTTAAAATGTTTCTTTTAGCCCATAAATTTTTTAATCCTTTCCCACAAACCATAAGAAAAAGAGTAATTTATACCATTAATTAAGTTCCTCATTATAAAAATAATTTTCTTTTTTTCACTATTGTGAAATGAAAATGGTCACAATCCAATAGCGACAAATGCAATTTCTATTTATGAGAATAACTATAGATTTAATTTCTCTTAATTGATGTGTGACTAAAATTTTTATATGAGCTAGGATGTGATTGGGCACTGGATAAATTTATGTGGATGAAAAAATACAAATGTAAGGAATTAAATTAAATGTATTCTTTTCAAATATAATACATCATGGAATTATATTTTTTAAGACCATTGTTGTTTTCTAATTTTTGATGGTTGTATAAATTTTTAATTTTATATACGATGATTTCCAAAGAGTTTCAGGGTTAAGTGTGGGGGATTTATAAAGAAAATATTTCCATATATTGTACTATGTAATTTAATGTTTATAAAACCACCATAATATTATTTCGTGGTAAATTATTATGTTTGATGGTTTTGGGGATATTTTGTGCTTAAATGAAAAAATGGAAAAATTCAGGATTTTTAACATATTTTATCACAAGGGTATTTTAGTTATCTCTATTAAAATATAACTCAAATTGAGTGATTCTATTTTTTTTAATCATTGAGTTATTTCCTTATATTTTAGCTTATGGATTAGGGGATGATTAGAGAATCTGGAGGCCCAAAAAAACTAATTATGTTAATCAATAGATTGGGTAGACAACGTGGACCCCACCTCTTTAAAAGAAGCATAAATAAGGATAAAAATATACAAGTGATGTTATTTTAAATGGAGAGGAAAGAGGATACAAATACGTTCTCCAACAATGAATTTTTTCGATATAATGTTGTTGAAATCTTGAGGGTCAAAAAATAATTCAAATATGAATACATATCTAGAAGAGTCCAAGGGAAGATTCATCTGATAATGTGGAGAAAATTAGAAAACCATTTGGGGAATCAATACTTCATAGGACATTTAATGAAATAGTTAAATGCCTCCAATGAAAATTACTGATCGTCTAATGGCATTTTAGGACATTACCAATTTTGAGAAGCTTTTTCACAGTATATTTCTCTCAGATTCAAGATGACTTTAGAACAAGAAATTAAATGATGTGTAATTCCATTACACATCTTGTTGATGGTGACACAAAAAAACTAAATGTGATGTAGGACGAGGTGTGATGGGATATGGATATAAATATTGCACTAATCCGCCCTTGCAAATCCATTCTAGAGGTAGAAAACCAGAGGGTGAGTGCTGATGAAGACACACTATAAAAGTGGTGAGTTAAATGATGTAATCAATCAATGATTTTTTAATCTCTAAGTGGTGGTGGGAAGCGATGATATGAGAGATTTATCAATTTTGTGTTTTTGTATGTCATTTTAAACTTTTTTAACTTGAATCATCTTGGAAATTGTTTTCTTGAATGAAGGAGGTCTCTTTATATCTTCTTTTCAATTTCATCTATTTTGTTCTATAATTTTTAACTTTATGGAATGGTCATATACTAGATTTAATCACCGGGATAGGTGACCCAAAAACTTGATTAAACATAACCATCCTAGCTTTCATAATGGTTATACACAAAGTAAGATGATCAATTGATTCAATGAAAATAGAACCCTTAATTCAAAATAAGTTGTCAAGCAATTGCAAAAAGAAGGATATTATTATTCGTAAATGGTGTTCAAAAAAATCCAAAACATGAATAAAAAATAGAATATAATCCCTACTCACACATCCTCTAACAATCACATCACCATCCACAAATTAGACTACTCGCTTAGGTAAGGCATGATTAGAACCAGTGTCATTGGTACCTGAAAAAGAATGGAGGAGAAGAACAGCTTCAGATCATCACTTTATTGTCTAGAAGATGTCCATTGTTGTTGCTAGTCCTCCATGAGTCCCAGAGTTACTTTGATGGGTGGCCAAAGTTCTCTTTTTATAGCAAAATTTGTTAGTGAGGATTGCAACGTTGATTTTTTTCACGTGTCGCTATGATCGTGATGTGTACATGGATTACACATCTTGTAATTCTTAATGTTTTGGACTACATATTTGGAATATCACTTGATTCCTATTTAAAACATTAACATCCATCGTGACGTGTATTCCTTAAACATGTTGTGTACCAGGCATTCACAACATGTAAGCTCATCATGACTTGTCTATCGCATCAATTTATATTTAGAATGAATTAATAGACTACAACAATTAAGAATGATATATTAAAATATAATTAAAAATTATGATAAAAAATTAATTACTTAAAAAATTTAAAAACTATATATTTAATATAAAAAAATTATATTAAATAAAAAAACAAATTAAAAAAATATATTAACTAGTTAAAAAGAATATAAAAAAACTAAAAAAAAATAATATAAAAAAAATTACTTATAAGAGAAAATGATTATTATAAGACAAATAATTATTTTAAAAATAAATAATAAAAGTTTTAAATATATATATATAAAAATTACTAAATGATAAATTAATAAAAAAAGAATATCCAAATATGAAAGATTAATAAGAAGAAAAAAATATATAAAAATAATTATAAAAAATTAAAAGATAATAAAAAATTATTAAAATAATTCAGTGAAATTTATTAAAAAAATAAAAAAAATGATTAAAATTAGAATAAATATAAACATATAAAATGATAAAAAAATATAAAATAAATATAATCAATTATAAAAAGTCAATGATTAATTAAATTAAAAATAGATGAAATAATATAAAAGGATAATGAAAATAAAAATAAAAATGATCATATGGTAAAATAAATAAATAAAGGTTTTGCATATATAATAGATAAAAATAAAATATAAAAAAATAATGATAAATAAAATGATAAGAAAATGTAATATAAATATGAAAATTTTAAATTATGAAAAAAATGAAGAAATAAAAAAAATAAAGATAATAACTTATAATAATTATAATAATTATAATAATTAAACTAACTAGAATAAATTAATAATTGAAAATGAATATGAATATATATAAAAATAAAATAAATTAGTATCAAAAATATATAAAAAATAGCAAAAGAATTAAGATAATAAAAAAAAATATAGGATGTTTATAAAAATGAGACAAGATGAAATTAATATAAATAATAAAAAAATTATTATAAATATTCTAAAAACATATCAAAGTATAAAAATACACAAAAATAAAATATGATAAAAAAATAAATAAAGAAGAAAAATAAAAAAATATATGATTTTCTAAATAAAATTTGTCACGACCCGCCCTCGGGGCCCGTGCCATGACTACCCCAAGCCCGCCTTCCATAGGTCAGGGGCTGGCGACTAGAACCAAGGCGTAAATCCCAACAAAAAGGGAAGGCATTGCCTTTGAAAAGTAAACAAGCACCACAGAGTAAGCAAGCGGAAAAGTAAACACTAAGTAAAAACTGTACAAGCTGTGCTGAAAGTAAAAGGGGTCGGAAATACAAGCCCAACTGTAAAGTACAACTGAAAGGAAAAACAACAACTGAAAGGAAAAACTGCAGCGTCGAGCCGTCCTCTGGAAGTCCCACCTGAAGGGTGGGTACAGATAGCCTCCACTGCTCCTCGGGTCCACCTAACCGCTCCGAGTACGTCTCGCCCAGTGGTCCACCTCCAGGTACTGTCCTGCTCCGCACGCCTCCTCCACGATCAGCGCTGTCTGTCGTCTGCAACCAACACCACGAAGTGCGGGCATAGCCCGTGCAGGGGTGAGTATAAGCTACTCAATAGGGACCCCGAGACCCCCGAAGGTCTCCCGAAATCCACAAAGCATAAATCACGAAGAAGAGGTACAATCACGAAGTAACATCTGACACGGCTTAGGTATATGCCCATACATATACCAAAGTCGTCAATTCCCCGATCGGCTCCAACGTCCGAGCCCAAACACAACCCAGTCCACACAGGAAAGCAAAACGCATACACACGCAGGGTAGAACAACACAATCCAAAAAGGCGAGTAAACAGTAAATCCACACAGGATAGCTCAACACAATCCACAAAGGAGAGAAACACAAGGATCATTGACTCAGCTCAAACCAGGATTTTCATTATCGAAACCGTAACTACTGAAGAGCCCCACCTCTGAAGTGTACAGTGGTCCTGTCACGACTCAGAGGTACTGCTCACTAACCTAAGACTGCTGAGGTACTCCTCCTGTCGAGTATCGCGGGTCTGCTGCCAACTACTGGGCGCTCCGTCCGCTAAGGGTCTGCTGCCAAATACCGGGCGCTCACCCAAATAGCCTACAGAGGTGCTCCTCCAGTCGAGTACCGCGGGTCTGCTGCCAACTACCAGGCGCTCCGTCCGCCGTGGGTCTGCCGCCAAATACCGGGCGGTCCGTCCACTGGGCTAGTCGACTCACTCCAAGTCGAGTCGGTCGAGCAGTCTTCAGGTCTCAGCCGGCTACACGGTCTCCGTACTCCATACGCTCGTCTCCAGTATCGCGGGTCTGCCGCTACAACCAAGCGCACCACCTCTATCGAGTAAAACAGAAGATTCAGCTCACACAGGTATGCTTCTTCGGATGACGATAAAGATGATCACTAAACCATCTGAGACGTCGGACCCACGAAGGATCGATAGGTACTAACCTCACAGTGACCCACACAGGATCGGGCCCACGCAGGACCTGTAGGAGTTGGCTCACACAGAACCGCTGAGAGATGACCCACACAGGGTCGGACCCACACAGGATCGGGCCCACGCAGGACCTGAAGCACTGATCCACGTAGGATCGCTGAGTGCAGGAGTCGTCGCAGTCCGCTGAGGATCTCTGCACAGTCGGCGCCGCAGTCCACTGAGGATCTCTGCACGGTCGTCGTCGGAGTCCACGGAGGATCTCTGCACAGTCATCGCCGCACTACACTGAGGATCTCTGCACGGTCGTCGTCGGAGTCCACGGAGGATCTCTGCACAGTCGTCGCAGTCCACTGAGGATCTCTGCACGGTCGTCGCTGTCGAAGTAGCAGTCGCAGCCAGCCTAGGGTTCCCGCACACAGCAAGCTCGTTCGGGAGGGTCCGCTCCACGAGCCGAGAGGCTGATACATCAACTGACACAAAGTCCGAAGTTGATGTATCCAAAAGTTCCGTATCGTCAACAGGAACTCAACGTCGCAGACGGCGCGTCAATCGAACGCCCGGTCTGAGAGATATTGGCATTTTCGTCCCAGGGGCCCGGTTGGTTTTTAAGGCAAAACCAACGCGACCGCACTCCACCTGCGTCCGAACCTCGGGCGGAGTATGCCAAAAGATCCGTCTCACTTAGAGGAAATCAACAAAGCTGACGACACGTCAATCGGACGTCCGTAGCTCAAGATATGAGCGTTTCCGCTCCGAGGGCCCGGTTGGTTTCGTGTACGAACCAACCCGGCCGAACCCCAAGTATTCCGAAACTTTGAGTGCGATAAACCAAAACGACCGTCTCGATCCAAGGATCGCGTTGCCGCTGACGGCGGGTCGTTTGGAGGCCCGTAGCTCAAGATATGGCAATTTGAACGAAGTCCGTCCGAAGACGGGGGGGTCCGGGCCCGGGCCGACCCGGCCCGACCCCCCCTGGTTGGCCCGAACCGGGTCGGGTCCGACTCGGTTGGCCCGGCCCGGCCCGGCCAGGGCCGGTCCGGCTCGGCTTGGCCGAGCGGCCGACACGGGGGAAAGCCGCCGCCCCGCGCGACACCCCCGCGGCACCCGCGGGGTGTCGGCCAGACACCCGCGGGGTGCCGCGTGACAACCCCGCGGCACCCGCGGGGTGTCGCCCTGGACACCCGCGGCACCCGCTGGGTGTCGCGCTGGACACCCGCGGGGTGTCGCGCTGGACACCCGCGGCACCCGCTGGGTGTCGCGCTGGACACCCGCGGGGTGCCGCGTGACAACCCCGCGACACCCGCGGCACCCGCGGGGTGTCGCGCTGGACACCCGCGGGGTGCCGCCGCCTCCGGCCGCAGGCGCCGCCGCGCCGGCGACCCGCGCCACCTCCGGCTTCCGCGGGCCGCCGGAGTCGCTCCGCTGGCCCGTTTTCCTTCCCGTCTGCGCCGTTGTTCCTCCCGGGTTCCGTTCTTTACTGCGGGATCATCAAACACTCGTTGCGGCACGTTCCGTCGTCGCCCGCCAAATCCGCAAAACACGAAGAACGGCGGAGGGTTGTCGGGCCGTGTTCGTTCGACCCGCACCCTCCGCGTTAGATAAAAACAACGGGAGAAAAAAAAAAAGAATGTTCAACACATGAACCAACAATTTTAATAAAATAAAATTGTTTCTTTGATTCCGGTTCTTTAATTTTTAAAGAATGTTCACGGGAATATAAGGAGGGGTATTTCAAAATATAAAATCCCTACCTCAAGCGTCGTCGATCGTCGCGCGCGGGCGTTCTTTGCGGAAAGGATCATCGCGGAAGAGAGGGATCGTCGCGTCGTCGCGGGGAGGCGTCGCGTCGTCGCGGAATCCGGCGTTGAGTCGGCGAGCTCAACGAACCAAGAACAACAGATTTAAATTATTAATATTTAAATCTGTGTTTCGTTAAAACCAAAAGAAAAGAACTTTTTGAGAAGAAATCCGAAATCACTCACCTCAAACGGTCGGTGATCGGAGATCGGAGCGTGGAAGAACGTCACGGACGGAAGCGTCGTCGATTTCCGGGTTCGGCGTTCTTCGCGTTCTTCGTGTTCTTCGCGAGGGAGAAGAAGAACAAGAATCCTCTCAAACCTTCTCCAAAGATTTGGGTTGGTCTTATTTTATTAATATGCCAACACACGAAATAGGTTAAGAAACGATTGAATTAATTCGTTGAATTAATTCAACGAAAGAAACAGGCCATTAAATTCACGAAAGAAACAGCCCAATTAAATGGTCTGTTAAGAATTTAGAAAATGTGTCGGTTGACTTTCATTAAGACGGGTTTTCACGGGTGCGTTTCTTAGCGGAAAGAAACGGCGGGGCTCGTGCGGGCCCCACCTCACAAATATCCTACCAAGGGGGTAGGATATTTCCGGATAGCATCCTATCCAGTTCAACTCAGTTCAAGTCGCCTTTAAGTGGCTTCCAAGTGGCTTAAGTGAAATAAAATAAAGTTGTCGCAAAATTATTTTATTTCTTAACTTTAAGCCCGAAAATTAAAAACCACACCCGAGCAAACGCAACTCCGGAAGAGGAGTTTCTAAGCGAATACCGGCGCTGCGATTTCATCGGTGCCCCCAGAATTCGATTCCGGGCACCGGTTCAAAAGTTAGAAAAACTCGCTCGTCTGTTCACTGAACGTACCCGAGCCAAACTTTGGAAAATGATTCTGGGCACACCGGGCCTCGGAATCAGGTGCCGTCAGAAACTGCGCTCTTGTAAAATTCCAAAGAAAATTAAGGAAAAAAATTTCCTTGAAATTTACGAGTATTTACAAAATTGATCAAAATAATACAGAATAAAAAATAGAAAAATGTGATTAAATAAAAAAAAATACAAATGAAAATAAAAAATACATTTATGGAAAAAAATAAAAACAGAATTTAATAGAAATATAATAAAAAATAGAGAAATAAAAAATAAAAAATAAAAATAATGATAAAAACTCAAATTGATGAATAAAAAAATGAATTGGAAGTTATAAATAATGAAATTCAATATAAAAAAATTATATAAGAATGAAATAAAAAAATTAATGAAAATTATATAAAATGAATATTGAATAATTAAATAAAAGAAATTATAATATTATGATATGATCAAATAATAATGATAATATTTGATGAGAATAAAATAATATATTGAATTAAAATAAAATTCAAAAAAATGATAAAAAAATTATAGTACTCTTATGTACAAAATTACAATTTAAATATAAAAAATTAAGATGTAAAAAATAAAAATTAAAAAATATAAAGTAGAGATATGATCTAAAAATATATAGTTAAGGATATGAATTGGATAAAATAAAAATATTTATTTAAAAAAATATTGAAAAAAACTTCAATAATATATAAGATAAAATAAATATAAAATAATTGAAATAATATAAAAAAATTTAAATGAACATATTTTAAATAGAAATAAAAAATAAAAACAAAAATAGTATTAATGAATTTAAAAAATAAATCATGATAATATAAAGAAATAAAATGTTAAAATATAAAAATTTAAAATAAAGTAAAATATTATGAAAATAATAGAATCTAAAAAAATGAGATAAAGGAGAAAAGTAATAAATATAAAAATAGAATATAAAATGAAATAAAATTAAAATAAAATAAACATTATTAAAAGAGAAAAATAATAAAATTATTTAAAAAATTACAATGAAAATATAAAATGAAAAATAAAAGAAAGATTAATTATTTTAGAAATATAATTTTGATAATATTAAAAAAAGAAAAATGATATTGAATAAAAAATAATAATGAAAATAGACTAGAAATATAAGAAAAAAAGAATAGAAAAAAATATAAATAAAATGTAATTTTATAAACATAATAATTTTTAATAAAATAAATAATAAGAAGTTTTAATTGAAAACTACATGCCCACATTTGATTCATTATTAACTCAACATAACTAGGAGACTAGAAACAACCTATGACAATTATCATTTTATGTATTTAAATTACATTATCATTAAATTTTAACCTGAAATGGAGAAAACTATTTAGTAGATATAAGAATATAGAATAAGAGATGACAAATCATGATTTAGGGGATCATGTTGAACATTTTAAATGTAATTTTTTAAAACTTTCTCAATGTTTTGATGTTACAATGTTTTCACACATTTATTTAATTATTCATATGCATTTCCATGTGTGGTTGTCCAAACTATTCATCTCCTTCCTGAGATATCCACTAAGGAAATATTTTCCTTTCTTTGTATATTATATTTCTTCAAAAACTCAAGCATGTTTTCTTCTATAACTAACATTGTATCTTATAGATGTTATGATTCAATAGAAATAATTTTAATTGATTTAGGCATTATTTTTGTTAGCCATAATCCCGAAACCAACCGTGCAATAATCCTTTTAAATATCATATAATTCGTGAATTTCCTTGTCATGAATTAATCATTGTTACATTCCTATTATATCTATTCCAACCTTTCTCTAATGTTTGTTACATGATATTTAAAATAATAAGTGTGTGGGAGGATCATTATTGGGTGTACCTGGACATTCTTCATAAAGGATAATTTAATGGGGGGATTCTAGACTATGATATGGGGATACATGAATCATTCATGGCATTTTATTATTATCCTATGTTTTTAAAAAAGAGAAGAATAAAAATTGGGTCCTGCCCTGGGAAGATCCAAAATCATCATTTTCCAAACTGATGACCTTTTGATATAATGTGGTCAGGTTATGGCTGCGATATTGGTCCTGAGTAGAGCTTTTGAAAAATAAAAAAAAATATAAAAAGAAAAAATGAGGAAGAGATGTTGATGAATTCATTGTGATTACATATATCATGGTCCCACATTTTTCTTTTCAGGGGAAGAGAGAGAAAATATTTGAAATGGGAGACTTTCAAAGAGCTGGTTTTGATATATGGAAAATTAAATTTAGAGTCAAACCTTGTTTTGATCCATACGTCATTTATATCATTTATCTATCTACCCAGGATCCTTACAGTCTTCTTAACATTTATGGTGACACACTCTTGATTAGTTTTTATTTTTTTCTTTATGTGGTGTAGATGATAGATATGTTGCAAACCTATTGTAAGTTCTATGTTTTTGAGGTATATGCTAAATTCTAATTTAATTTGTACCAAAATTATGAGCCTAAAAATTCAAGTGTGGTAAATTTCTAGTGGAATTTATAGTGATAATGAATTGAAACGTTAAAATGGATGAAGGAAAATTCATGGTTATTTCAATGGAGAAAAAGAAAAATGCACGATTGATTTGTTTCTTTGAAAATTGAGGCATTGAATATCTTTTTGTATGCAATGATCAAAAATTTAATATTCCATACGATAAATTCCTTGAGATTCAATAATTTGTAGTATGACATATCCATTTCCTCTCTAATAAATACCAACATAGAAATAGAGTGGTTAAATATGAGCAAAAACACATTACTTCTAGTGTTGACAAGTTTTTCCATGTAGATAGTGTATCAAATTATTGGGAGATGAAAATATCTGCCAATGTGTCAGAAGCCTGTCATCCAAATATGATGCAAACCAGCTATAAGAAGGTGAAAATTTTTACTAATGCACAATAATCCCACTATCTAAATAGGGTGGAAAGTTATTTGAATTAATACAGCACTCCCAGTGCATATGAATCCCACTAGCCAAATACTGTGGATAGAAAATATGAGAAGAGTCAAATTCCTATGGAAGAAAATGAAGCTCGTGATACAAATACAGATGAAAAAGAGCTAAAAAAAATTTCTTCTCTAAAATAGAATTCCCAAAAATCAAATATGGTGTCAAATAGTGAATATATCTGGTGTATCATAGCTAGACAAGCGCAGACTCGTTCCTCTGCCTTGACCAAGGAGAAACATTAGTACCCTCTATATATTCATGGAGGATAAGAGAATGCACAAACTCCTAGTCTGACATTGGAATGTACCTTAATACCTGTTCTATCAAAAGATGTATCACAGATTATCCAAATGTTGAAGGAGGATCAAATGTTGATTCTAGACCTATCATGACATCATTGTGTCGGAAACAAAAGTGAGGAGTTAGGCCCATGAACAGATCTCCATATGCAGGGTGACTCATCAACCAAATCCGATAATAACTCATAAGAAGAACATCATCCATGCCAGGATGGTTGACAGCTATATTCTGTGATACAAGAACAACCTGATTATGAAGAAATACATGTTTCAACTTGGGGACACCTATCCAATGTAGTGGCTACCCCTGCTAGGAAAATATCCCTACCATAACTCATAAGGTTCATCAGCGTATCTTTGAAACATCACTATAACCAATCAAACATGGTCATGTATATAAACAGTACTACCCATATTAGGCTATCCCAATTGTCCACAAGAGTGCACCAAAACAAAAAAGGTGAAAAAGGAAACCAGAAGATGAAGATCACATTATAGATTTTCTCTCCTACAAGATGGGGTTCTTGATGACATAAAACATCTATTAATAAAGGATCAAGACCATGCCAATCCATTACCAAATTATGGAAGAGGATGTAGAATTTGTTAATTCCCTCCCAATAAGGGTTCTACCAGTAGCTCTGAAGGTCCTCCCTAGAGCACCCACATGGGCTTACTCCGTAGGATAGAAATGATCGATCATGAGATACTATCTTCTTATAAGCATCAAGATAACACAAAATTTAACTAGAAGATCATTTAGTAAAAATTCCCTCCTCTTTCTATAGTCCTCCCTAATTTTCCACCCTAGGATATACTGTACATATATAATTAACCCTCTAGTCAGACATTAAGCTATCATTGTAGTACTCTCCATGATGGTAGTTAGTACAACAGCCCTCCCCATAGTAACACCACTCAATGTGAAAGTTCAACCCTCATTTGAGTTCATCCTTAATGTCTTCCCCTCGAATATAGGAAATATACATTTTCCCTACAACTAGATCTATGATGGTAGTCCTTGCCATAATAACTGTCATTGTGAATGTCCACCCCTCAATGACGTCATCCGGGAATAAATTCCTCCCCTTTCTATGGTCCTCACTGAATGTCCTTCCCTGGGTATACACTGTGGAAACTCTATATTCTATAAGACACAATGTCTTGATGGTAGTCCTCACCATCACAACCCCAATTGTGAAGGCCCTCCCTACAGTCAAAATTTTCACCGGTTAGAAGGCCCTCCCCACTCTGGTCTAAAAAATGAAAATGCCCTCGTATTTCGAAGAACTAGGAAGGATAGAGTCAGATACGTTAGAAACCTCATCAATGAAAAATAAAATCCTTTCTCACATATAGGATGCACCTAGGACACAATAATCTTCTAAGACACCCCAATATCATGCATATATATAAGATACTCCTAGAAGACTCACCACCCAAGATGAAATCATCACAAAGAATCTAAGAGGGCCACAACAAATAGAGGAGTCCCTAGGGGAATAATAATAGGATATGTTGATGTTGATAAGAAGAAGAGCAAGGGATGATATACTGGTGTTGTATTGTCCCACAACAACTTCTCAATATTACATACCAATATAATTTTTTAAAAATATACACCTAATATTCAACTCATTATCTAGAATACAATCTTCCAGATAAAGGAAAAAATTATTCCTCACAAAGGGTACATATAACATCTTAATAAACTAGGAGAGATTCGCTAATAGATCATCCAATAAGCCCTTCTGTCTACATGATTGACACAATAAGAATGTAGACATAAAGGAAATGGGCTTGTTTGAATCCGTTTGATTCACATTTTCCGTTGCCTTATCAGTGATGCCCCATTTGGCGTTCATATTCAGCGATAGGGAGAACCTGAATCTCTACACTTCACCCCACATCCCGTCCAGCAGAATATACTAGAAGTGACATCCTGCAAGGTCATCAATTCTAGGATGAAAGAAAATGAATTTCATGCTCATGAAATGTGTAACACTCAATAAAAACCAACCTTGAGTAAGTATCAGAAGCATTAGACCCAAAAATAGCAGTCCTTAAAGAAGCTATTGGACCATGAAATAAATAACATCTATCAAGCCCCTTTTTAAGGGAAGATGGTCAACGACCACTAATAATTTCCTCATAAGGAAGTAATTAACATAAAAACCTAAACACATATCCAGCAAACACCTGCATGGGAATTCGTAATATTTTAATGGTTTTAATAGAGGCATCAACAATCGCAATACCAGACCATCCCCAACTTGTAGGGTTGGAGGGATTTTTAACAAAAAATTCCCCCATAAGAGCAGGAAATATGGGCCGAGGCATGTCAATAGTGGGAAGGGAGCAACCCCATCTCGCAAGTTTGGGGGAATTTTTACCTCAAATTCCCACCCAATAGACATATTTATTATACCATTTATAGAGAACAATAGATTGTGGGTTCAGTCATACCATCTCATCCCATGACTCTCATCCACATGAATTGAGGCATATTATAAGGTCATATCAGGGCTCCCTTCGAGTCACTAGTCTCTGAGAAACTCTAATAGTATCACATAATAGCGGAAGAAGATCCAATAAAGGATGCAAGAATATCTCCTACCATTCATCACCTTCAATACCACACTAAATATGGTATTCATTGGTAAAAATCATTGGAATCAGTCACATAGACCTATCTAAAAATGTTACAAATAATGAGGAAAGCTGGAGAAGTTGTTCCATCCTAGAGATGGCTCACAACAAGCCTAGAGGTGTTCACACCTGAAACCAATGAGTTGTATTAAATTTGGGCCCCACCATAGTTAGTCTGTCATTACCTCCCATAAGAATCCTCAACATAGAGAATAATATGTACAAGGTCTATAACCCACCACCTCTAAGTTGTGGAAATTATTCCTTCATTATTTAGGAGAGTTTCACTTGAAAAGAGGAATAAATTAAAGAGGTAAAGAGAATAAACACTGGTATTATATAATAAATCCATCCCATAGGGTTTGTTCCTTTTGTAGGGTGTCAACACACACCTCCATAAGATATTCCTCTTTCTCACACACTCATCTGAACGAATGAAGTATGGATCAAAAGATTATCTATGGCAGTACTGAGACTATCTGTCTATCATATCATAATCCCAGTGGGATTTCAAGATTTCCCTCTATTGGAGAATAATCGAGAACAGATTTAGGAAAATTCTTAGAATATTCTACTAAATGGGTATCCACATAAAGATATAGTACCACTGGAACATCCAATTATTCCCCCTACTATGCCCTATCATGGTTAGGTCCAAGAGGACATGCATCATGGACTCCTGAATACCATAATGTTTTGGAAAACCTAGATAGAAACAATGTAAGGGTGGACCGCTCCAGTATATCCATAATGCAAACCTTAACCTAATTGGGTGAGTATAATCCTACCACCACCAAATTTTGGGAATCCCGTATATCTAGTGTTCAATTGCTAAGGGGCCCAACAACATCATCTAATTAACTACACTTATTAAAATTATCCCATGATGGGAACCCCAAATCAACAGGAATATATATATCTCAGATGCTTTCTGCAAACCCTAATAGGTTAGGCCTTTTTTCAGCACACCAGTTTTAAAGCTATGTCAATAATAGAATGGGAGGATCACAAGCGCTAGTTCCTATTCTAGTTCATCTAGATACATCCAATGAAAACAGTCAGTGACCTCATGAATTATAAATAGTGAGAGAATGAGAGTGTCTTAGACTCCATTTCTAAATTGAAAGTTCTAACTTACTCCTTGAATAAATATCTCCATCAAAATGAGATGTCTTCTATGTTCATCGAGAACCTTAGTGATGAAGTTTGAATGCCACTTCTTCCAATGAAATATACAATTGGATTTTGGTACTTCTTTGTCATCACTCAAAGAATATACAACCCATTGAAATGAACTAAAATCTAGTCTCAGGTAGCCCTAGCAGCCCTGGTAAAAAGATCATGGATATTTGGAGTGGATTTTGTCTTGATTACCCCACCCACAACACCAGCTGGATCTCTAGGTCACCTTAAAAAAATGCAGGGTCCACCAAATGTCAGCACCCCCCACCCCATTAAGAGAATCACTGGGGAGCCAAAATAAATCAAATTTAAGAATTAAAAAATAAATTTTAATCATTCTAAGATGACAGAGTTCATGGATAATTCATAGACACCCTGAAAAGTAACATACTTCATCTTCTAGAGCCGAATAGGTCTGATTAAGTAGGTCTTGATGAACATCCAGATTGTTTTCCCTCTCATCAAATATTTGGAAATGACATCCAGGAATGTTTTTCCTTCAAGTAACTCTTAAAAAAGATTATTTATGGTCGATAATTCAAGTTGGGACCACCACTTTGTCAAGTGTACTATATTTCCACTGTTGATATAGATTAATAAGGGGTGTGGAAAATATTTGTTAACAAAAACGAACCAAATTTTAATAATAGGTTGATGTGGAAAATAATCAACCATTTTCACAGTATCCTAAAAATACAGTTAAATAAATAAAATTTTCCACCAATAGATACAAATGAATCATATATGACATCTTTATCTCCCCAATCCTCCAAAGGCCGACTAATAAAAAAGATGTCCAATCGCCAAAATAGAAAGAATGTGGAGGGAGATAAACAAGAACCAAAGCTAGTGTTTCCATTGAAAAAATCTGGTTTTATTCCACTGAATCTGAAGACTTGGGAATAACCTAGCTAAATGGAAAAATGAGATCATCCCCGCCAAATGAAACAATGGTTACTACCCCACCAAACGACAACACAAAATCCCGATGATGAGGCAAATTCATCATCAGAAGAGGAGTTGATTTTTGGATCCATCAATGTTATAATCCAAATGGATCCATTCTTTGTAGATAAATCTGGTTATCAACCAGAGTTCCCCACACCCAATTGGGGAGGTGGGGGGGAAGAGGAAGAAGCCACAAAATCTATGGATATCGAGGGAGACACATCCATGGTAGAAATCAAGCTTGTGGTTGTACCTCCACCCAAAAATTCAGTGTTGCCGAAACCCATATAAGGACTCCCCGATAGTTTCAACTGACACGTGAATATTATAATGTTCCCATGGGAAGACATCCCAATCAAATCCTTATAGAGTACCCATCAAATGAGGAACAAATGACTTATTAACCTCGATAGTTGAGCAGACTTTCCTAGACCAATCCATAAAGAATGAATGTATCTTCAACTCTGATCCTAAGGGACAACCCATCTTCATATAATGAACAAGCCTTCGTATCTCTTGTGGAAGAGCCTCACCATATTGGGAGGAATCAGACTTTAGAATAGAAATTTGATATTCTGAAGAATCTATATTCAGTACCAGTTATGCTGTCAATCATGGATGCACTGGACCTATAAGTAGATCTTTGGGATAAAATCATTTAACCATTATAGATTCCCCATGCATTTGAAGCAGGTGTTGGTGTTGCTGAAGTATAAAAAATGGAGACCAATCCAGTAGAATGTCATGCATTTATCTCCTTCACATATCAAGATGAAGACACCATCATGAAGGGACACGTCTAACTCATACATGTTTCTGGGATAATAAATTGAATCGATATCCTAAAGTTCCACATCGATAATGGATATGGTATTATTCTCCTCCCACTATGAAAAATTTATCTCCTCAGCTGCAATAAGAATGATTTAACACACTGCACCACAACCCTATTGGGATACTACAAAACCGAGTTGATTTTATTAGAAAAAATTTATCTCGAAACCTAATTCGGTGATCTGGTATCTCTTCCAAAATTTATGGTGGTCAAAAATAATATGGCCTTCACCACCCTTCAATAGAGGCCCTGGCTACCCAAACACACATCAATACACTACTCATACTATCCAGGCCAGAAATATAGAATTAATGGATAGAGTGGGACACTATAAATTGATAAGGATCAATTTTTCTTCTATATTTCATACTATATTGATGTAGGGTTCAATGAGCCATTGTGGCAAAAACCCTCAGGTCAAGCAATTGATTATGTCTCTACCCCAAAGGGTTTGGAACTGGTTCCCGTTGAACCCTAAAGAAATTTGGTGGGGAATACGTACAACCCATCAATTTTAGTGTGGTGACAACTCCAAATTCGGATGTGTATTTTTCAATCCTCATGTTTCAGTTATGGTTGTCAATCCTGATAGAGTTAAAAGGCTCATTGACATGCATTATAATAGTGAAATTTCATATAAAAGTTCCCCTGAACTATAATCAAAACCCTATAATATTCACATCTCATCCAATGAGTCTTGAGGAAGTGTCTCATCACTCAATTAAGATAAGGAATATTTTTTACTCCTTATAGTATCATCTCTATATAAGTCTCCACTGATGGCGATGACAGAGGAGGTGACATTCCTTCCTAGACACCAAATGCATGAATCTTCCCCCAATTATGGGATGATCATCACAAGTATTGTATCCCCATGATAAGATTAAGAGAGATATGGAGAGGATACAAAGGATGAAGAATAAGAGAATTTTAAGGATTTCACTCCCAATTTGAATGAGGGATTCTATACCACCATTGATGAACTCAAGGAAATCAACATGGGTACAAAAGAAGACCCAATACACACTCTGCTTATTGTTACCACGAGTTTCAAAAATCCCGAGGTATACACCACTTTCATAAAGAATAATCGAGAGGTTTTTTTCTATAACTATATATAAATACCAGGCCTCAATCGAATGGTGGACACTCACCATAGGGGCCTGCCTAATGTGTAATGTGTCTACATGAATGTACCCATAATGACACACCAGACACATGCTACCAAAATAAAGGTAGAAATTGAAAAGATAATCAGATATATCTTCATACAGGATATCCGATATCCCATATGGATAGAATACATTCACCCATTCCAGAAGACGGATGAGAATATTTGGGTATGCTTCGATTGCAGAGACCCTATGCAGCACTTCCCAAAAGTTTATTTCCCAGTCCCGATCACAAAATTTGGGGTTGATACCACTACTAGATTTGAGGCTCTCCTTTTCATGGATGGATCTTCATGATATAATTATATCTGAATCTCCAATGGTGATGATAAATCCACCTCCGTAATTCCAACCCAGTGACAGTTTTGCTACATGCTAATTTTGTACGGCTTGAAAAATTCCAGCACCACATATCAGTGTTCCATAAACCACATTTTTAAACCCTTCAATGTAATGTATATTGAATTATATGTGGATTATCTATTGGTTATGTAATGACAGTTCTTGGAAAATCTGGAAGATATTGAAACCTTCATTAATAAACTTTGAAATAACAGTATAAAAATGAACTCCTTGAAATGTTATTTTGTTATTTGCTTAGTGAAATTCCTTGGTTTTTTCATAAACCACTATGGCATTGAAGAAAAACCTTAAATGAAAAAGGAGATACTTGTCTTCCACCACCTCATAATCACACTGAGTGGAGAGGAGTCCATGGAATCCTGGATTATATTTATCGCTTTGTAGCAAACCTTGCAGGAAAATATTTTCCCTTCACAAGGTTGATGAATAAAGGCGTTGAATATCAATAGACGTAGTATTTTTTGAAATTATTTAAAAATTTCAAGAAATATATATAGATTATATTGGTTATAGTGGTATATTTTAATGTAAGACCACTCATTATATACATAACTACCTTTAAGATATTCCTAGGAACCTTCCTCACAGGAATGAATTATACTGGAAGTGAGAATAGTATCTATTATATTAGCCTAACCATGATTGATGTTCTGACTCTATATTCAAATAATGATAAGATTTTTCTAGACTTAATCAATGTGGTTCTAAAGATGAGGCTTTTATTATGGCACCACAGAGTTAACGTGGTCTTTCATAACAACCCTCTCAAGTGCATTATTAGCCATCCAATGCAGTCTGGACACCTGTCACAGTGGGCAGTCAACCAGTGGCAACTCGATATACAGTACATACAATAGAAATCCATAAAAGGTCAGGAATTAATAGAATTCTTGGAATAACAACCCTTTATAGAAGTAACCCCATTAGATATTGAGAAACCTGGTGAGTATTTATTATCTATTCAAGAGAACTCCCAGATATGAGAAATAATATTCAAAAGTGTGTCCAAATGCCTGAAAAAAATGGATGAACCCAGACTCTACAATGTGGGGTTGAGAGTTAAACTCATATCTCCAGAAATAATACAACATAACTATTCCTTCCTACTATTAAAGGGGTGGATAAATAATGAAGCAGAATACCATGCCCTTATCGAAGGCCTAGAACTAGAACTCCAAGTGCATGATGAATACTTAATGATAAAAGGTGATTCAGAACTAGTAGTCAAGAAAGTCAATGGTAAATATGATATCAAGAAAATGGACATGATAACCTAAAGGAACCATGATTGAGAATTGATGGTTGAATTCCCATCAAATCCAACACATGCTTATGTCCCTCACTCACTAAATGTGTAATCCAATGCATTGTAAAATGTAGCCAAGGCTCTAGCCGATCCACATAAGAATGAACCAGTCATAAAAAATTCCCACCACCAGATCATTTTACTATATGTTCTGGATAATACATAAGAATCCAATGAGATCAATCCCATATTTCAGTTGTAAGGTCATAACATTGTTTTGATGGCCCCCATTGTGGACCATATTCAAAAGAGGAAACTCCTATAAGATAGGGATAAAAGAACACACATCCAAAGAAGAGCAGTCAATTACATGCTACAAAATGGAACAAACTGAAAAAGAGTCCTTTATAAGTGAGGCCTTAATATAGTCCTTCTCATGTGTAATGATGGAGATGATACCACACTTATCATGAAAGAAGTTCATTCCTGTAATTGTGAGGCACACCGATGAACAAAAAATATCTCTCAACAAATTTGAAGGCAATGGTACTATTAGCCCACCATGATATAGGATTGTGCCAATTTAACAAGAATGTTCCATTCATTCCATGTGCATAAAAATTTCATCCATCAACCCCTAAAGTTTCTTCACAAAGATAAGTAAACCTTGCCATTCCCCAATCGGTAATGGAAGTCATGGGACTATATCCTCCCACCACGTCCATAAAATTCAAATATATTCTCATAGAAACCATCTTTTTTTGAAAATGGGAATAATTTATACCTATCAAAGTGGTTAGGGAAAGAAATTTTTTTATCTATGTGTAGTAAAACATAATCACTAAGTTTTGTTTTGATCAAATAATAATGAAGGAATACGACACCAATTTTACGTCAGTTGAACTGGAAAAAATCTATAAAGATTATGGTATCAATGAAAACCATTCATCTTGCTACAATGCTTCAACCAATATATTGATATATCATTTTAATAAGACCCTATCCAATATAATCTAAAATATCATAAACAAAGATAATAAATCATGGCTGGAAAATATCCATCATTCTCTTTGGGTCTACAGGATGAAAACCTGCACGTCCACTCCAACAACCATATAATAATTAGTATATGGGATGAAGGTGATTTTTCCAATCAAAATTCAACATCCATCACTCTCTATGTCACTGTCTGTCCCAAACTATTGGCAGATGACCAGTCCCAATGATAGTTTGATGAGTTAGATTGTTTGTATGATAAATCATTGCACACTTTCATCCATTTTGAAATCTACCAAAATTCGATTACTCGAGCATTCCATAAGAAGGTTCGCCACTAGTCTTTTTTGATAGAGAAATAGTGTTTGTTCTCATAAAACTGATTATACTCTGGAAGAAACCTCTAAAGTTAGAACAAAAATAGGAAGGAACATATACTATATTTAATTTTTAATCCAATAGAGTATATACCCTAATTTCAAAGGATGGACATCCCACTACATCACCCACCAATTCTAGGTTCTTGAAGAAGTAATTTTTGTAATCATATCAATCTCATCTTAGCTGCATGAAACTAAACTTCATACCTCTAACTATGTCTATCCTACACGATGTTAAACTACATAGTGACATCTTCATCAACACTATTAAACGTTAAACTAATTATTATCTTTTTAGTAACCACAAGACATTAAACAAAATTTTAATCTCTGCATCATGAATATTGACTTATTAGACAAGATTCAAATCAGTGTTAGGGAAAAGTAAATATCTCCCCCTTTCCATCTAAGGGTCTAATAGGCACATAAATTATCTATTAGAAATATGTATGGTTGGATTCCCATAAATGAAATAGAAATGCAGTGATGCTTGGATTCATCATCCTAGTCCAGTCATAATTCAAAATCAGAAACTCCCCTTTCCCTACATATAGTCCAAACTAGTTCAGAGAAATTTATCAGTCCTAACCACATGAAGTTAACCTGCATGGCCTGAAAACATTCTCACATGATGGTATATTGCCTCCAGAATCAATCACCTACCATGTCGTGCTATAGAACTATAAAAAAATGTTTCCCATTATCTAATGGGATATGTAGTGACACAAGGATCTTTCATCCATGTCTTTCCATCATTAAAAAAATTAATGTCCCCACCCCTCCCCCGTTCCTATATATAGGTCAGACTGGTACATGGAACATATTAACAGAGAACAATGTATGGTTTTATTCCCATTCATTAGTGGGATACATAGTGACATTTTGATTCTAATTCCTGGACTAGAAATATGTCAAAATCAATAATGGCCCTCTCCCAACCTAGATGTCAGGATCGAATTGGGAAAATATTCATCCTTATCGTATGATGTTAAACTGCATGACCCCAACAATTTTCTCTCCTGGGGGGAAATTTCCACGGGCATCAATCATCTACCATGATGCACTACAGAACAACATACAGCTTGATTTTCATCTTCTTATGGGATATGTAGTGAAACCTAAATTTATCATCCCTATCCATCCACTGTTAAACAATCAAAGAAATATAATTTCCCACTCATTGATCATGGTTCATACTAGCATATTGAGTTCCAAATAATGATGTGTGGCTTGATTCCTTCCCTCACAAGATTAGTAGTGATTCCAAAATTCTTCATCCTAGTCTAACCACCACCTAAAAAATTCCATCTTCCCAAAACATAATTCAACATGGGGAGGGTAATTTAATAACAGAACTACACACAACATGATTCCTTCCCTCATAGGATACGTAGAGACACCTTTACCCTATGTCTTGGTCCATCCACCACATGATAAAAATTCCCCTCACTAAATTCATGGGTAAAACATTAATGAAGTGTTATAAAGAACTAATTATGTATTGATTCTATCTCTTGTATGATATGCAATGATTCCAATGTTATTTATCTTATTCCTTACTCCATTAAAAAAACCCCTAAATCCCTACATGTGAAATTAAAATATATGCTGGTGATTTCAAACATGGACTCCTATATCTTAGAAAATATTGAACGAATATGATTCCACTGAAATATGAATCAGATCTATGTAGAGGATCTTCTACGACCTAACTAATCATGGTCTCTATATTTTTCAAGTACCTTGACATGCCATTTCATCCATCAAACTCCATGCCCTGGGAAATCATAGGTCATCATAATCACCCATGGTTATCAGAAATGTACATCTAGTATCTTAAAGAAACATTTTTTTATATATGAATACAATTACCCCATGGATCAAAATATGTTTCCAACAAAATAGACTTTCCACCAAAGAAAAATTCATCTTTAAGGGAGGTTCTTTCTAATTCCATATGCCCATTGGATCCAAAGCCTCACAATATCCCTCCTAAATCGAGGTCTCTTGAATCACGATTTACACCTTCTTCCCTCACTTAAGTATAAGGTTTATCAATAGTATCCAAACCAGATTATCTATTATTTACACATGATCCTTTTAATATTTTGTCTTAGAAACATGATGATTAAACAGTTCTATCAATGTGTTTTCCACCAGATGATTAAACTGTGTTTCCAAATTCCTTTCTATGTGATGTAAAATAGTATGGAAGTCATACTGTGAAATGAAAAAAAAACAGTACAATGAATTCGTCCCTGCAACGTGATTATTTCACTTTGTTGTCAATGTACATTCCACATGAAGATTAAACTATGTTGTTTATATTCCATGCACATGATATTAAATGATACAGAAGATGTCTTTATTGCATGAAAAATAAACTAGATGATGAATTCATCCCAGAAACATGATGAATAAATTTTGATTTCAACGTCTTTTCCACATAATGATTAAACAATGTTGTTAACATCCGTTACACATGACAGTTAAACTATGATGTCACTGTTCTTTCCACATGACATTAAAGAGTACATAAGACATCTTGGTAGCATGAAAATGCACTGCGTGATGGATTTTTCCCTAAATCATGATGATTACACGATGTTGTCAACCTCATTTATTCAAGACATAATACTACATGGACCGACAACCACTAACTCATTCACATTGAGTGACCCAAATCTCTACCACATGGAGTTAAACTACATGGCCCAATAATTCTCCTTTTATTTATCCTATTATCCCTTAGTGATTGAGTGAAACCCTTTCCAACCCTTGTTTCTCACATTGATCAAACCTCACGTGGGCTTAAAAATTTCATCAAGAGACTCCCCATAGATCGAGGGATTATATAACTATAACGACTGAAACTACTAGCTTGAAAATGAAAGCAATATTAGTTATTTCTCATACATATGGGGAAAAAATATGTTATAACGGTATTCCATTGCACAATATGGTACTTCAATGATTTCTAAAATGTTCATATTCCTCGTTCGATGACAAATCCTATGTAGGGGGTATGAATTCGGGACATCTAGAACCCCAAGATTGGGTCCGAACACAACAATGTAATAATAAAATGCCCCTCTCCCTTCCTATAAATTAGAACTAGGCAGGGTGTCCAATAACTAGGTTCCAGGATCTCCATACCTCGGCCCATCCCACCAGTGGAGTCAAAATGCATCACACCACACACGTTTCAAATCTATGTGGGGGGATTTCCCAACTCTATGGATAAATCATGGACCAAATATTTATAATGTATCCAGTCACACTTCCTCTATTCATCAAACTCAATGATTTAGGTGATCATGACTCTTTGTAATCAACCACAGGTATCTGAAATGGTTGGCCAGTGTCATATGGACATATTTCGTTGAATATGAATACAATTCCCTTTCAGCTTTATATATATTGCCCACAAAATGGATAGTAATCCTAAGAGAAAACATTTCCCATGAGAGGATTTTCTAATTTTTGTATTCCTATCAACTTCAAAGACCCATATTATTTTCCGTAACCCAAGAACCCACAAAATCATGGTCACACATTCCCTATAACTCGCTCCATGGACATGCTAGAACACTCCGACTTGATAACCCTGCATTTACTCAGGGATTCTACCTCAATGTACTAATCACTTGATGTTTAAACTTCATGATAATAGATAGCCTGTATTGAACCGTAGGACAGATTACATCAAAGGTTATTACACCACATGACCCCCCTGAGGGAAATGAATCTATGTAGGAAATTTAGACACACGCTCCAACCTTATTGGTGAGTCCATATCCAAAACACAAATTCCTCATGTATATCCATGTATTATATCCGTATAAAAAAGAACCTTAAAAAATCTATGTACAGTTTCATTCCTGTCATTATAGGATATGTAGTGGAATCTAAATATTATATGTCAGATCCAATCATGAAAGTGAATTTTCCACTCTCTACCTATGCAAGAGTCATACATACATAAAAAAATCATATTGATAAAATAAAAATTTCTCCATCAATTCTTGGTATTCCTAATAAATATCAACATGAAATCCCCACATTTCATGTTCAAGTACCCCTCTACACACACCAAAATCTATGTCTATAAATGTATAAATCTCCATAACCAGCTGCAACCATCAGAAATGAACGACTAGTGTCTTGCAGACACAATTGATTGACTGTCCACAATATACCATGATGGCTCTGTATACATATCCCATAACAATCACCTATCAAAAAATAGAAAATTATTTTTCAAGGGAAGGTTTTACTATCTCCATACGCCTCTATGATGTCTATATTTTACCTTATTTACCATTTCTAGAAATCCCTCGGATTACAGTTTATATACTTCCCCTTTTCAACACCTGAAGCTAAAGGAAATTTCTATTCAAATTAATTTGGGGAAATATGAATAATTTACCCTCCACTAGTCAAAGTAAAATCATTTCACACCTTAAGTCTCAAAATCCTTTGCTTTGTGACATTAAACTATAAAAATGAACTAAAGCTCCATTACAGAAGAAAAATTTGTGTTGGAATGGTTTCTAAAACAAGGACCAATAAAAATGCACCCATACTTTCTGATATTGTTCCCTTATCAGGCCATCCATTATGTTCCTCAATTGAAAAATAAATCCAATATTATAAAAAATTCATGGCCATCATAAATGGAAGGTAATTGTACCATAGAAACCATTTTTTGAATATTCATATTTTTTCATGGGGTGTTGGCATACATTGCCTAAAAAATGGAATGTCAACCAATGGTAAATTCATCCTCCAGAAAGAATTTTCCTATTTTATATTTTCCATATCTTTTACTCCCCATAAATTATCACATATATAGAAGTCACAAGTCAATATCATTAAAAATACCTCATCCATGTCTGAAAGATTCTGAGAAATTTTATTTTAATTGGTCCAAAATTGGGGAACATTTCATGTATGTCATGGTAAAATCTATTAGACCTAAAACATTATTAATGATATTTTTCTTTAAAAGACTCTAAATTTACAATGAAAAAGACACAACAGTCTCCCAGGTGAAAACCTATAAAGTTTACCGTAGACAATATTTGAGTGTCATCTCACTAAACCGATGCTACATATGGTTTAGTAAAAACATTGAGAAATAAAAAAATAAAGCAAAACATTGATTTTTTGGTCAAAAAATCACAATGGGTGGCCTAAGAAAAAGTCCGCTTATACCTGTTAGTACCAAACCACAACATTATTATGAATGAAATAGGGTGATAATTAAAAAGTCACATGGTTTGTATATTGTTTAATATATCCCTAGAAAGAGCCGAACTATGCTTGTTGAGCCACTTTTCTCCAAAAAAAATATGGAATGATTTTATTATTCTTTTTCTCACATATTACGATTCAAATCAATATTTAGTTAAGATTATGGTTTCAATTGTAATTGAATATAAATGATGTATATTGTTGAAAAAGGTACTAGAGGGACACTATAATGACAAATTTTCTATTTAATAAAGAGAAGTGAGAGTATGGGGAACATCCAAAATCTAGAGTTTCTCCTCGATGTAAAAATAAGGGTCAGGCAGGCGAGGCTATGGAATTACAATGAGGCCCGACTCACTCTTTCTATTAGGTTGCTAACTACAGTATGAGGGCCATCAAGGGACTTTTCTATAGTAGCCCTCTGTTTAGCTTTAGATTGAACCATTGGGTGTACATGATTCAAAACATTCTAGTGGTCTTGCACTTTTAGTTTGATGACCTCATACTTATCACTTGATGATGCCAATTCTGCTTTTAGTCTGGATATGTGAGGCTTGTACATGCACAATTCCTCAGTCTAGGCATTCACTTGGTCATGATCACATTATTTCTCATCATAGAGGTGATGTATCTCATCAATAATATCCTATAATGGGTTATATTGATTGTGAGAAGTGTTGAAATGTGTGAGGTCACCTTCAAATGCAAGATGATCCTCTCGAGCTATAACAATTTGGTGCATGATGAGATATAAGCATCGATAATCAATGATTCTCGAACCCAAATCGACAAATAGTCATTGAATGTTCTCCTCCACATTAAAAATATCAATTAGGGGAGTTTCCAAGGAAAGAATATAGATTTGACACTATTCCTATTTTTTCACATCTCGAAGCCTCCTAATAGCATCGCAATCTTTGTCCCCCTCCATCGTTGTAGGTATGCAATGAGAATGCATTATTGCATCAAATGGAAGAACTCTGAGTATAGTCACCCAATCCGAAGGAAATTTCCTACCAATAGATGGTGTAGCCTTCAGGACTAAATGATGAGGGCTGGTATGAACATTAGGAAAACCAAGTGATGTCCCACTCAGACCAGCATCGTTAGGACCATATACCATATCATCCAAAGATATGATATTTGAGATAATTTATGTGGAGATGGGTTGTGTGGGTAAATCCCCTTCGAATCATATGTGATGGTGGGTAGAATGCCTTCCCATTAATGGAATAGGAACAAATAGAAGAATACGAACAATTAGGATAAAATTGGAAATCTCAAAGTCTCTAAACCCATCAAACAGGTCATTCCATCACATTATCAAGGTAGAAAGCATCCAAAAATTGAGCATATTCTTATTACTAGTATATTTATTCTACTATGAGAAGAATTAGAACATACACATTAGAATCAACTCACATAATGGCCAGCCACAATTGGTGATGAATCACAGTATGAGACTTCCACATAACCAAAATAGCAGGGACATATGTGACCTCTTAAAGAAATATAAATTTTCTAGAAACATATAAGATATTTAGGATTTCTATATAGTTACACTGTCTATGCGAGTAGTTACAAATCCTTTTCGGTGAGAAAAAATATGAGAACTCTCTTCCAATGATCCCCATCTATTTTTCATTGAAAATCAATGGGAAACAATGTAAGGTGTTGATGAAAATTGAGAAACAACATTTAACAGTTTGATTACATTATACACACTTAATTATTGTGGATGAATAGAGAAAATGTTGATAAGGGCTGAGAAAAAGTAATAATGAAGAACTCTAAATGTATATTGATACTCATAGTTGGGAAAAATATCTTTCATTTAGGCAAAAAAATTGAAATGTACTACTAAGATGATATTGGGGTTTTCCTTCCTGTATTTATCCTAACAATTCATAGATTCTAGAAAGGGTAGGTATGGTCATGTTAATTTGTTGTCCCTGTTCTGATGTGGATTCAATCATCAGAGTGTTGTATATTACATTGGAATAAACATCATGGGAGGAAAAGAGCCACACACTCAAGGAAATTTAAAAGAAAACTACCAATATTAGTTCATGAGGTACATCTGACTAAATTCTATAACCCCATGTATTGTATTATACTACCTTGAGGGTGGAACAATATGAACCCCGAATTTTTCGAGATTGTTGAGTGGGGTGAGTCCGGAAATTGAAAAATCATGGCCTCATATTATTCTATTTCAAGAATTTCATGATCCAATATTTAAATTAAATAAATGAATGATCATAGAGGGTTTACTGAGTAATATTTCCACAATTACAAATAAATATCTAGAAAGTGGAGATACCTCTTCAACAATGCCGCAATAATTGGCAACAGGAAGAAACACATTATACAGGTTTCCAAGAATTGGAAGCCCTTTGGGTTGATGGATGTCCCATAAGATAATCCCCACCTCCCCATGCAATAGGTGGAAGGTATTATTGCTTGAACACAAATGTCTATGCAGTTCGGGTAGCATGTCACCCAGTGAGTACATTGAAAATTGGGAAACAGATGTTCCTAATTCATTTTTAGTACATCCAACTATCTAGGGGACTTCAGAAAAATATAATGCACCCCTAGACCCACTCATCAGAGATGAATCCTCTAGATCACAAGTTCATTTTAGTTCCCCCACCCACCATTCATATTATCTCAATAAACATTGGCAATGGAAGGATACTACCAGATGACCGAACTCAAAGATGTTTTACGATGATGATGATTACTCTATGTATATACAGATAATATCAGTGATAACTCATTATTTTGAGTAAAAGAAGTCACAAGTTCTTCTATTTGAGATATACTGGTCGGATTATTCCCCTGGGATGGCTTGAGGTGAGTAATAGAAGTACTAGGATTGCCCGATTATAGGGAAACACCATATTTGAGAATGAAGTTGTAAAGTTGTTGTTGGATATATAGTAGATAGGCCATGATCATTGGAAAAAGTAGGCCTCTAAGAATACCCTCTTTAAGAACGATGTATGAATTATGGGTTTCATCAAAATTCTCAACCATAGTTTTTGTTCCCCTGGTCACTTTTATTTGGATAAGAGGAAGAGCCATCGTTCTTTAATAATAATACCATACAAAAGGGTGTGTCCATCAAAATGACCGGGAAAAGGACTAAATGTAGATAAATGACTACAGTAATTCTAAAAATCATTTATCAGTGTACTAGAACAAGAGTAACAGTTCATGGAATGAATTCCATGCAAACCAATAGTTTGTGGAATGCCATGCATGATTTTGGCATGTAAAGAATTGTCCAGTGAGTTGATCAGTTCACAGAATGTGAATTCCATGTACTAAGCCTCGCTATGTTTATATTCAATGTTAATAGTTCAAATAGTTATTGTGTAATTGGGAATATTAATTTTAGTTTCACCAGCTTTATGTTATGTCCATATAATAGCCATGCCATGTAACGTCTTACTACACGGAAATTCACACATACATTTTTGAGTTCCATAGTTCGGTTGTCAGATTTAAAGGTTGATTAGAAGCCGGGGAAGCTGTAAAGAATATGTAATTCGCAGAATGAAAGGCATGGTAAGCAGATGATGAATTTCATGAAGGAGATGGTAAGTGGTATAAAGGAAATCAAAGAGCACATTTTAGAGAACCTTTCAATGGGAATGATATTAAAAGACAAATAATCTAGGCCCCTTATATATAGTCCTAGTCCCCCTAATGGGTCCACATTTCTACCACAAAATAGTTCAGCTTTGGGACTATTTTGCACATCAAAATTTTCTCATCCCTATTCTAAACAAACCACATTTCAATGTGGGGACTTTGTATGGTCATGAAAAATATGTAAAGGGAAAGAGAATACTCCCAAAAATTTGATAAAGGAAAGAGATGCTTGTGGGGGTGACAATTTGAATAAGAGATTGATGAAATTCAATTTGATAAAGTTCCCAATCTTGTCCCATTATTGGTTACTAGGAAAGGTATATGGAATTAACAGAACTTTAATAATGTTTTATGCAAATAGCCTATGAATACTTGGCCAACGAAGAGTTGAATAGTGAACCAGAATGTTTAAGGATGAGAATAAAATTGTGAACCAAGGCATAGTGAACCATATCTTTGGAAAAGAACAATATAGGGAAGTAAGTCCCTGCATACCAACCTTGTCTACTATGTAGATTGTTGACAAGGCGGGGCCATCAGTATCCTGTAAACCGCATCATTTGTGGGATTGAGGGGGGTGATTTTTGTTGTTGTGAACCGCAGCACCATGAACATCAGTTGGATTAGTTGTATGTGGATTTGATGATCCATAATTTGGATACCACAAAAGGTGTTGCGTGCCAATAGATACAACTTCCCCAACACTCTATAAAAGGAAACTATGGGAACTAAAAATTATATATGGTGAAGGCTTTTAGATACTAGGTTACTTTTTCACTGAAGAATTGATACATAGAGAATTAAATGATTATGAATGGAATACTTTAGAGGAAGATGATCTATGATGGACTATGATCCATTTTATAATAGGAATAAACCCAATTCAAACTGTACAATGAAGGAAACTTAATAATAATCAACTATTCGGGAAACTAATTAGTTAATTGTGAACAAAAGCCCATTCAGGGATGAATTTTCCATGAACTGCTAGAACTTTTCCCTTCTTTCAGTTTGGTAAACTGCATGGTGCATCACTACATGGACAAGACCCTGCACCACATAGCACAACACAATGAAGATGGAACCTGTGATTCTGTACCTCCATGTACCTGGCGACTTGCATCTTGGTCAGCATACCACATTGGTGTGCAGATTACCCCTTCACCCACATAGCAATACACTATGCCGGAAAAGCCTATTCTATATGTGAAAATGGTACGTGGAATGAGTTGTCATTGAGTTTTCCACCTTCCATCAGAATTATTACTCTGCTATTCCTGTCACATCCTCCATGGCCCCTCCGCTATACAGTACACCAACATCAAGTCAAAGCCTCTTCCAAATCAACAATACCCATATGATAAAACCATCAGGTTCATCAACCCTTCATTTTGAGTTTACATACCAATGGTAAGAAGAGTCACGTGGGTAATCCTAGAAAGGGTTTGTATACCCAGACTATCTCTAGATTTCCATTCCCATGGTAACTATGGGACAGAACATGGAATTCTCATGTGAACCTTCCCTTTCAAGGGATTAAGGGCAATGATTTGGTTTTCCATTCAATTTGGGACATCGATGAGGCAAATAGATCAATACATCTTTTCCCCTTTTCAAGAGGAAATAATTCTCTCATTTCCCATAAATTATTTAAGGGCAATCTCCATGAGTTAATCTGATAGCCATTCTATGGGAGGTGGCACTCTTTCTCTTCTTAGGCTCAGCCTAATATATTTTTAGATATATTTCCAAACATGGATATCTTGGATATCAACACCAGAGTGGAAATTGGAATATTCATAGCCCCTCGCTCTCTCAATTTGGGTTCTAGAACTATATTTCAGTAGATGAATATGGATGTATGATCTCCAGATCCACTACCTTTTCTTGATTCTCTCAACCAGGAATTTCCAATGTGACCTTAGAGGTTTTCAATGGTCATGAAATTCATATAATCCCAAAATATTGGCATCTTTCTATGTTTAATGCCCATCCAAACATTCAAGTGGGGATCTTCCAAGCATAAGCCCCACCTCATCATCTACGATAACTCTGACACCCATCAGAATTGGGATACATAAAAAATATTTATATAGACCTAAAATTTATATAATATAATCCATGAAATAATAGATCATTACCACTTAAAATGGGTAGCTTTTACATGTATTCAATAATCAAGTAACAAACCACCAATGAAAATCGAGACTTATAATTCCAATTAAAAATAGGAAACATAGGATGCATATCTAATTCTTGAGCTCAGAGCATCACATATCATAGTGGTTGATCCCAAACACGTACCCCATCATTGGAATCCTTTATTAGAGAAAGACTCAATTATATTTTTAAAAAAATACATTCACTTCAGTATAAGTCCCAACAATGCCTCCTTAAATGTGAATCTTTAACGTATAAATCATGAGTTAAACTAAAAAATTTTGGTTCTGATTCCGTTAATGAGGATAAGTCAGAAAACCATATTATGGGATTAATCCCAAAATTGATGAAACTTATTTCCTCCTTGGGTAATGATAAACTCCATAGTACCTCTTTAAAGGGTCTCTTCAACCTATCACCCTCCAAAATTGGAATTTATTAGTTTTTCAATAGAGAGATAAAAGAAATTCTAGAAACAACTATGAACCCCAATAGAAAGGATTAGATTCTGAGACATGATGATGCACTCTGGGAATATAGGGAGGAATTAAAAACTATAATTGTCAAGTCACCGTTGATATTGGTCTATGGAAAATCTCATCCCCTACCATTTGAGTTATAAAATATATCTTTTTGGGTTGTTAAATCATGTAACATGAACTTTTCTTCTACAGAAAAGGAATGAAACTTTTTTCTATAGAAATTGGAGGAAATAAGAAATAATACACATGAAAGTTCTAGGTTATATAAATAATTACAAATATTTTCATGATGGCAAGATCCACAACAAAAATTTCAAGGAGGGAGACATGGTTCTACTATTTGATGCCAGATTGAAGCTATTCCATTGTAAACATCATTCCAAATTGTTTGGACCATTCATTTTTAATCGGGTTCTTCCTTTTGGTGTTATATTTTAAAAAAAAGAAATACCATTCCTATTCAATAAGAACATGTTTAATCTATTCAAAGATAATTTTTACAGTCCTCTAGGATAGGAGATCCACCTTCATGACACAGAATACAATTGATGTCAGGTTGAGTGTTTCCTTTTAAATTATTTTTTATGTCTTAAATTACATGAATTTAATTCTCACATTATTTTTTTTACAATGAGACATTTCACAGAATAAGTGTGGGGGGAGGAACAATACTCAGTATATTAGGATTTTATGTTCATTCCATTGAATTTTTTTGTTTTTTATTCCATTTATAGTGTATTTCATTCCTTAATTTTCTAATTCCAATAATTTTATTTTCAAATATTGTGGGTTTTATTTAAAATTGATAATGAAAATTAAAAAAACATAATAACAAAACATGTGATCATTAATGTTTATATTTTTCAAATTTTGAATGTCATGCTAAGGAGTTAACCAATTGATCCATTGAAACTGAAGATAAATGAATGTTGAATATGACATTGTTCCAAGTTAAAAAATTTGAAAATTTCTTGAAGAGGACATGGATTTCTGAATCCAAGGCCACATATCACTTAATAAATAAATTTAAATTTTTATTTCCATGAGTCATCTAAACAAATTTTTAAATCTTTTCACATTCTCATATTTCATGGAGATAACCAATCCTTTCTTGTATAAAGTAGAACAAGATTTGTTTCTTCCAAAACATTAGGGATGGGATAGTTGTGATTAAAATTATTGGGTAATTTGTTTTGATTTTGAGGACCCATTTTTATTGATTGCCTTTTTTATTTTTTTCTACCTTGATTATTTGGTCTTTCATGATCCCCTAGTAGAAATGTACAACTTATTAATTTAGCCACATTACAAGACATTTTTTCCTTTACCACATTCTTTAGAAGTTTAATTGCATGATCTAGTCAATGTTATTTGTGTGTATGGGGGTGACTTGTGATGTAGTACCTCATGATGGTGTTTTATTGTCTAGAAATTCAATCATTGAAGATAAATTTCACAAATAGAACATATTTTTCTGAGAGTTGTTCCCATCATGAAATCTTATATGATATAGAGTTGGGATTATCTGGAGATATAATGTTAAGAAAGGTATTCCCTTTCTTAAGAAATCCAATAAATTCCATATTTTTATGGTGGAATGTAAAAAGAGATTATAATACCTTGGTTTCTTTATATGAGTGTAAGGTGGAGACCTTGTTTGAGTTAAAATTAGAATCATGTATTTTTTATTCAAAAAAAGCCAAACCCTCCTAATTCAGCCTCATAATTTTTCACATTTAAAACCTACCAACCCCAAGCCACAAAAAAATATTGTAAATTACTTATGATAATAAATTGTTTTTAGCTCAAATTAGGTGGATATTTATAAATTTATTAAACCTATGGCAATTCATTCATGATTTAGTTGACGGAGGCCTTATTGATATTCCATATTTGTGTGTTGAGAGAAAATTAATGTGAGGTAAGTGCATTGTATGTATGGGAGGAGAAAATAAGTGGAAATGGCTTGAAGTATTTCAATTGATAAATTTAAATATTTTTTTAATGAGGAATGATATATTTTTATTCTTTGTGTAAAATTGGTAAAATCTATTGTTATGTGTTTTGAATTGTACTTGTCACTACTCATTTTTATAGAGCCAAAGTGATAATTGGGGTAATTCATAGAGATAATATTTCCATAGTTTTTCATATCTAATATGAGGATTGACACCCCAAAAATTTAAAATTTTGAGGTGTATTGAGTAGTTTTTGGAATAAAGTAATATTTGGAGAAAAATTGTGAAAAATCAATAATTTAAGATTCTAAACTATTTTTATTTGTATTATGTTTTCAAGGATTGTATATAATAAAATATATTCACTCCGATCATTACTTTCCCCATGACAGTAGACATTGGAGAGAGGAAGTGGGGCTAGAAACTAATACAGAGCTCCTACATGACGTGTAATGACCATACATGTCGTAGTATTTTAAAATTGGATTTTTTTGCAAGAAAAGTCATAAAGTGAATACATGATGTTAATTAATGATATACATCATGAGTCCCCAGTTCATGATGTGACCTGATCCAAACACTCATACAATGTTTTTTAGGATTAAATATGGTAGAGGAAAAATTAGATCTAGAGTACACAACATGTAACCCAAGTACATATTGTTTACATGGAGATGTGTAGAAAACATTAATTTAAAACCAAATTGGGGAGTGATAGATTTTCCTACAAATAGGACCCCTCAGCTTCTTCATGGAGTAATTATGAACTAGTTAGTGTAGTGCCAATCTACCAGAAAATCTACCACTATGTTCTTCGCCACATTGGGGATTGAGATCAAGAAGATGATTCCATACATCGATGCTATGATGAAAATGATGGATGTTTCTCGAGCGATGTGCACGTATTCCCCATGTATTTGGGAATGGAAAAACCCAATAGGAACTCTCCTATGAGATGTGAAATCATTGTGTAATTCCTCTTTCAATTTATTTTCAACTTATTTATTTGAATGAATCTGGTAGTTTTATTTTATAAATATTTTTTCAAAAAATTTGTTTGGATCATTATTCAATCTAATAATTACATTAAATTATCACACTATTTAGAATTATTTGTAAAGTACATTCCATTGACAATGGTGTTTTCTATTTGGTATAATTTATTGGAGGTCTTCGATTAGTTGTACCCCTTCTATATAAGGGAGAACTATTATATCAAGGTCTCAATGAGATATATGATAAAATTTAAGTGTTCATCTGGGGGTTCGTGTGGGTGAATTTAGAAATAAAAATTAATCTTTTTAAAATTCAATTATAAATCTATGTTAGAGATTAGAAATATTAAACGAATCATACTAAAAAGTACAAGATAAAGAAGGTAGTGGTGGACATATGTTAATCCCTGGACACTCCATTTATCATTGATAGAGATTGATTTCCCATTGAATTATGAAATGTATACCTCAAGGCCATATGGTATACACCTATATTGACTATACACCTTAATGATACCTAAATTATGGGTGTTTATCTAATGATGAAAGTGATGTTATTACCCAAAATATCTCTGAGAAATCGAGCCTAATTTACATTTTTGTACTCAATGGTGATTAGTCACCAAAGAAAGTTTAAACAACAAGGAAATCGTTTTTTTTAAATAAGATGATAAACAATAAAGAAAATAATAGAAGAAATTGTAAACAAGAGAGAAAGATACCTCCTTCATTCATGCAAATATGTTCCAAGATTATTCAAAAGAAATGTTTTTTAATAAACACACAAAATCAAGGGGGATCATCCTTCGAATCTCTGTTTCCCACCACTATATTATTTTTTATCCCATAGTGTCATTATAATCATAAATGGAACTCTTCTTCTCTAGCATGGATCCTATAATATGGAACCCTCTTGTCTAGGTTCACCCATAAATCATTTTTAGGGAATAAGATGGCTATATATATATATATATATCCAAGTCTCATTACACCTCAGTGGTACTGGCCCCCATCTATTCCCAATGCCTACAAGCCTCCAACTAGTCCTTTGCGTAGATTTATCAAGGATTTTTTTCTGGACTATTATTATTGGCTTCATGACATGTATCAAGCCTTCCTGAAATGTACTGGAAATTTCTTTTGATGGCTTTGTGGTTTGGTCATGGCTAGGATCACTATTTGGGAATATTTTTATCTTTTAGTTAATGATGTGTATGAATAGGTTAGGACATTTACCTGCAAAAATATGTAATTTTTCAATGATTCCTTGGAATCTAGTGAAGACTTATTACTTTTAAATTGAGCATACACCAAGTGCATTGTCATGTAAATCAATGAAAATCAATATATAAATGAAATTAAAATGTGTATATAATTATATCATATCAAATTCTCCTAAACATGAAAAATTTCCTGTCCTCATGCCAAACATTTTCAATAATGATCTTAATAATCGATAAGAAATTTTTAAAACATGAAATATTTATTATATTGAGGAAATTAAAAAGAAGTGCATGTAGAAAATGGTCAGATTCTAGAAGAGGTCCTGTATAGATGTTAGTAATGTCTCATAGTCTCGATTTTCAAAACAAATTATAATCCTTTATATACAGTCATAAAGTTCAACCTTAGTAATATACCCAATTGTTATCTACCTCACCATAAATTTTCACTCATAACTCTATTTATAATTAAAGTAGATGTATGCTCATAAATTGGGTGCTTGTTCCTAACCATAGACATGAATTGGTTTTACCATCTCCATTGTGCAAAAAAAGTACAACATTGATATTGAGGGCTTTAGTAGTAGGGTCTTGAGGACAATGGGGATATGGGTATGTAGGTAAAAAGTGAAAATCAAGCTCAAAATGAGATTAATATCTTAATTATAATGACAAATTGATAAGACAGGTGTACTAAACGTTTCAAATAATAATCTCATGAGATTCAAAATACATTTAGGAAAACATAAGGTATTACAAGACATGTAACCCAATTACATGTCGTGATGATGGAGACATGTGAATAATAAATCCAAGTTGTAAACTATGCTGATTAATTTTCATATAAAAGCAGACCTCCATCCACCATTCCAACATACTATAGGACTAGTGGATGCTATGAAACAACATGGGGAATCTTCCAGACAATATGGAGATGATTCAATGTCATTCTTTGCTTCCATTATTCTTCGAGTAAAAATGAAACTCTTTCTCATCTTGCCAAGAATGATCATGTAGTCTATTTACTGTTGGGTGATGTGATTATTGGGAAATGTGTGCCTAGGGATTATATTCTATCTTATATTCATGATTTATAATTTTTTTAACATTTTTTATCAATTCCACCATACTTATTTTTGAAATTCCCTGGCCATTTCTTGTGAATTATTGAGTTCGATTTTCATTGTGTCAATTGATCCTCTTAGTATGTGTATGACCATTATACAAGCTAGGCTAGTAATGTTCAAACAATGTTTTAGGTAACCTATCCCATGCAAATGAATCTAGTAGATGTCCATTCCAATGGTGAAAACATGTAAATAGGGTGGATATTAGGACCATGTATCCTTATTGACCCAATTCCATCCCCAAAACTGAATAAACTCATATCAATTGAATCCCAAACACACAAACCCAAAATAGCTAAACTGGACATGCCTCCCATATCTAATTTCAACCCAACCAGTACTTCTATTTCCTTCTATTTTCTACTGAAGAAAACAATTTAAATTTATGTATACTTAATTATTTTTAAACATACATTCCAGTGGATATTCCTTGTCGCGAATATGAAAAAGATCAATATTTAGACAACACATTTTATTAAGTCCAATTTCACCTAATCTCTGATTTTACATTACCCCAATATGAATTAAAATATTTTTTTTTTCAAACAAAAAAATCAGTCTACTCATTTATTTTTCTTTCTCTAACCAAACCAAATCCATATTTTCTCACATTCATTATAAATTTATTAAAAGTAAATATTTCCAAAAAAATTAATAAAATAATTCATCATCTCTGTGGTTTTGACCTAGAACATATGAATACAAAATTTTTAAACAATAGAGTATCATAGTTTGAGTTATTTAAAAAAAGTTACATTGAACCATACAGAATTAAGGATTCCCTATGGTGATATCAAACTGGAATTGTTGTTGTGGATTGTTATGTTAGTTTTTAGTTTTTAAATATTATTTCTATATTTCAATTAATTTTTTACAGTTGGTGTGTTTGTGATGTTGATTTTATAATTTTTGAACAATTTATTCACAACTATAATAACTCGTCAATGGACCGAGACACCATCATTTGAACATAGAACTCCAACCTTGTCTTAGAGGTAAAAATAACAGAAACTAAGGAAGGCACTAAAGAAAATCAAATTCTTCAAACAGATCAAGGTCTCTAGACACTTTCTGCCTACAGGAGTCCATCAAACATGAGATTTCAAACAGGAATCCTAGAACCCCTATCACTGAACATCTCTTTGATATCAAACCATCGATCTTCACAATGATTTTGACCAATGTGATATTTACCAAAAAAAAAATCATGAAGAAATAAAAAATCATATGTGAGATTTTCTTTATGCTCTGTGACACATTTCAATTCCAAAATATCTCTATAAATACAATAAGACTTTGTCTTTTCCAATTCTCATTATGGGATCGAGCATGAGACTGGATAACGAGCCAGCCTACTTAGCCACGTCGGTGGTGGCGTGGTGGTGAAGGTGAGTGGTACAACAATGCCGTTCGTTGGGAGGTTCAGGGTTCGAATCCTGGGAGTCCACTTTCAGGGCGAGCCTCTCCCCCGGGATCCACCCATCTTTCCAGGTCACTCGGTCTCAAATGGGTGGGCAAAATGAGGTGCGACCCAATATGGTGATAGACTGCTTTGACGGACCATCGCTGATCGGGTTGTCACCCTCCGGGACGCTCTTCCATCTTGGATGGCAACAGTTCCTTCCCGGCTGGGGCTCTCTCCGAAGTGACCCCTTCATGGGGAGGGGGGATTCCTTTTGTGTATGGTTCAAAAATTCCACACAGGAGAATTCCCTTTAAATAAGGAAAATGAGCCAGACTACTCATTTCATCACAACATGGTATGAGTTATCATGATTCTTCCTCACCCACTTCATTCAACCATCTAAATCAATGGATTTATGGGTAAACATTCTGAATTTTTAAAAATATGAGGATGAATCATTGTAATCTTCATGCGAATGATATAAGGAAATTATTATAAAATGACCTCATCATGAAATATATCTATGAATTATAGTTCAAACTTTTTATAATGGTCTATCATATATAAATATGTAAAACTTTAATGCTACGAATGGATGATTATTAATGATAAATTCTCTCAAAGAATGAAAAATGTACTGGATGGGATGGTGAGAAATACTTTCTAGTTGTATGGTGAATGGATTTATTAAAAAGGTGTTCATGAATTCTACATAAATGACTTTATGTAAATACAACTATATTCTCTAATCAAGAAGATGGATATCTGGATGGGACAACATAAAAAACCTATGGTACATGTGCATAAGAAGCAAATTATTCTGATTAGAATCATGGTAACCCATTTCAGGGATGAAAAAAATAACAACAACAATAACAAGGAATAATGTATCAACAAAGACCACAAGGGTTCCAAAAATTGAAACCCAATGGGCCCACACATACAAGAAAAGTACATTGATTTGAGGATATCATAGAAACATTCATGACTACTTCTAGGGTTTCCCTCAATTAAATAAAAAGAAGAAGAATTATACAAAATGGATGCATTTAAATATTTGGATCTCCATGTTGGCCAAATATCCAATAAACATAGAGAGAAAAAAATAATATATCATTAAATATCTACAAAATAATACCCCCCTAATGATTTCAAATATATAGAAATCAGAATTGGGATGAAATCCAATGTAAGTGGAATATAATTTTACGGAAACCCCCAATAGGAAACTTATGTTGACAAGGAAGAAGTAGTAGAAGATAAAGAATAAGAAGACCCCCTTTATTACAAGCTATGGTTTAATTTTTAAAGCATATGTAACAAAAAAAAACATCATGTAGAGAGGAAGGTTTCATGATAATTTCAATAATTTAATATTAATATACATTTTTTAGAGGATCTTGCGTGCATGATAGCATATGACAAATTCATGAAAGATCTAGTAACAAACAAGAAGAAGTAGGAAGATATTTGCATCATTCCACTAACAGAGGAGTTCATGAACATGGTATCAAATGACCGACCTAAGAAGAAAAGATATATGGGTAGCTTTCAATTCACATCTAGATTGGAGCTACCAAATGGGGGAAATAATTCTATATCTTTGGTGAGAGTGTCTATATAATGTCATACACATCATTCAAGGGATTGGCACTAGAAATAGAATTTAGATAGATCGAATTCCCTCATCGAATACAACTACATTCATGGATATCTCAATCCCCCCATTTACAATTTCAAAAATTCCATTTCAAAATAAATAACTTTTCTTTCTCGATATAAATCCATCAAACATTTCATGTAATGTGGGACATTATCCTATCCTAAGTGGGTAGGGTGGAATTATCATGGTTTTCATTGATGATACACTTAAATTATTATTTTTTATCACCTATCTAGGAAATGTTTTTTGAAATTATAAGATTACTTTAAATTCAGAGAACATTATGCCCATATAAATGAAAGAACAAGTTAAGTTGGGAATTTTTAGATCATTATTATATTACTATTTAAAAATTAATAGAATGATTTACGAGTTTTGAAAATTGATTTAAATTCAAAAACATTGAAATTATGATTAATTAACCCATTATATAGTTTTATGCCCATTTTAATTGCCAGTTTTTTTTACATTACTCAAGATATAAGCCTAAAATTATATATTATTTTTTTAGAATATTTCATGAATGATTCCTAGGACATGTCAATAAACTAGAACATGAATTGAGATCTTGTCAAAGTGATGAATGAAAAAGTAAAAATTTAAAATGATTTAGGCACTCTTTGTTATCAATTTTTTTCCTGAGACCAACCTTACTTCTACCCTTTTTTAGCCCATAGGTTTCCTAAATGAACTTGTATAATGAATCTTTTCCTGACCAATTTCTCTTCTTACCCTTCTCTTTATTTAATTCATGATTCTACATTTGAACACGTGTGACAGAGTCATTCAAGTAGCTGTGATGATTTTACTGTTAGGAGGTGTAATGTGTTCTCATTAGACTAGTGAATCTTGATTCATATTTTTTTCACATTTCATTTTCATTATGATTCATTTCATAATATAAATGACAATAATAATTGATTTGGGTTGTGTACTAGGATTGTTAAAATCACCATATTCTAGATCGATGAATCCCTATAAGGATTATAATTTGTTAAGGGATTGTTGTAAGATCTAGCCTAGACATGACTTTTGAAAAATAACAAATAAAAAAATATGGGAAATAAACACGAGCATCATTGTGTAATTTCATGACATTTATAGATCCAACAAATGCTTCAGGAGTACAAACATAATTAGAGGAATAAAGGACACTACGTACACTTTTCTTTTCACTTATGAATTATAAAACAGTGAATAAACTCTTTTTGATATTGATTTTAATTTTTACCTACCCACCCATAGACTCAGAGTCATTAGAACCCTACTACTGAAGCCCCCATTATCAATGTCGCACTTGTCTTTACATAGTTGAAACAGATGAATCAATGCAATTATATGGTTAGAACATGTGTTCAGTGTATGAGAATACAACTAATTTGATTTTACCTAGAGTAATGAATGAAAATTCATGGTGAGGTAAATTATAATTTTGTATATAACAAAGAAATAGTTGAAATATTATAATTAAATGAGAAATTTTTGTTTTGAAAACATAGACTACGAGGCATGAATAAATTTAAATAGAGGGATACTTCTAAAATATGACATTTTTTCCTTACAAGTAATATTAATTTCATATACATAATTAATAACTTTTTTTAAAAAAATTTCTTATCTTTAGTTGAGATCTTAATTGAGAAATTTTTTCTAGAGGACAAGAAATTGTTCAAGTGTGGGGGTATTTGATAATCTAGAATTATATAGACCTCTTTCAATCATTTATTTATAGTTATTCATTGATTTAATCGATAATGAACTTGATGTGTGATAAATATTTTAGGAATAAGGATCCATGGGATTATAAGGAAGAAATATAGAAAAATACATATTTTAGCTAGTACACATCATGGCCAGTCCATACACATCATGTACTACTAGTTCACAGAATGGCCATATTGTGTGCCAAGCCATGACAATGAAATGAAGCAAAAACTGAAACATCTAGTACTTTTTGGGAAGGTGTTGTAAACATGTTGACACTAGTCAAATAGTCAATATATAAATCCACATGAAATAAACACAAAGGTAGAGCTAGATTTAGTATATGTCATGAACTCCTTGTACATGATGTGTAGGTAGTCAAACTTCATAAATCTGCCAGATACACATGAGGCATGTGGAATATACCAAATCCATTTAGATATACATGGATTGGCGGAACACAACATGTACCATGACTACAGATTAGGACTAAATTCACTAATATATATAGAGATATAGTGGACCATTTCATAGCAATTCAAGATGGGATTCCTCTCTTTTTTCACCCCCTTTGAGTTCCCTCACCCTTTTCCCATTTAAACTCTAAATTTATTTGTTATTTCATTTTTTGATTCAATTCAAGTGTTTTGGATCTATGTTTCTTCATCACCTTCAAGTCCCCATCAAATAAATTCTCATCATTCTTCATCAATTTTTGTAAAATATGTTAAGATACAATTATACTTTTGATTCCAAGAAAACATTTTTTCAAGTCATGATTGATCTATTATAAATCCTATTTAATTCTTGTTTCCCTTCTATTATATAAAATATCTATGTGTATGGTTATGTTAATTTTAATTAACATGTAAATGAAATACTCCTCACCAATAATTTAATTATATCTCACTAACCCCTAATGCTCAGAGTAAAAGATAAAAAATAATGTAATCCTAATGAATGACAATCACCATTGTTTCTATCATTATTTATTTCATGATTGTAATAAACCGAACATCCACCACCTAACCAAATTTGAAAAAAACCACCATTCCAAAAAATTTAATTTTTGATTCTCCCAATTCAAAACCTAGTTTCTTTATTTTTTCTGATGATTCCTGAGGATAATTCTCATATACACCATCTAACCACATATGTTTTTAAGCTCATATTATGTTCTTAGATGGTTGGTGTGAGATTTATCCTATGGTATCTTCTGATAAAAATGAAAAAAATGGTTTTTAAATTGGGTGAATCGAAAATCACATTTTTGCAGACAAATTATTTTTATCAAATGTGATTAGGTGGTGGATGTGAGGTTTATTCCAATCATTACATAAACAAATTTAAAAACAAGAGAGTATTATATTTCATTATGATTTTATTGTTTCCAATCCATTACTCTAATAATTGGGGGTGTGTGATATAGATTATAATTATTGGTTAAGATAATTTCATTATCATGTTAATTTAAATTAATTATACTATATGCATGGAGGGGTCTCAGAGTGGAAGGGGAACAAGAATGAAATTTTATTTGTTATATATTAATCAAGACATGATCAAAATTCTAAAATGGAACCAAAAGTGGAATTTCAACTCAACACTTTTTTCTAGAAATTGATGATGAACAACGAGAGTTGAAGCGATGGGGACTTGAATGAATAGAATAAAAATGGATCCACGACCCATGAAATGATTTTAAAAATTAAAAACATGTTGAAATTTAGTGTTTAAATGATAAACGTATTACAGAACATGAAGGTGGATGAAAAAACAGAATAATACAATCCATAATTGATATTAAATGCTCTTCCGCAGATCCGTGCATATAGTTGAATTTGGTCATGACATGTACTGATGGTACACATTTTGTGCCATCGATCCACATATATCTTTGTAGATTTGGGATCATCTGTGTTTCTCATGAATATCTAGCTAATTTATGATGTTTAGACACCTAAACATCGTGTAATTTGTGTTTTTCACATGTATGGGCCTTCAACTATTCATTTTCAAAGATTTCTCACAGATTTCATGGTCGACTATTTTTTCTGGCATAATGACATATATTGGGCCTTCAAAAAGTGTAATAGTGGTTTCCTTTGCTGACATTATGATAAGTTTATGACATGTCTCAGATCATGGTTATGTTTTGAACTAGTAGCACACAACATGTATGGATAAGTCACAATGTGTATCGGCCAAAATATGCATTTTTCTGCATTTCTTCCTTGGAATCCTGTAAAGCCATACTCTTTCAAAATTGATCATACACCAAGTTTATTTTCATGTAAATCAATGAAAAAATATAAATAAATGATAGTAAAAAATGTATATATTTCTATATTATCAAATACCTCTACACTTAAACAATTTATTATCCCCAAGAAGAAATGTATCAAAAATTATCTGAATAAAGGATAACCAATTTTTAATACAAGAAACATTCGTTATGTCCTAGAAATTAAAATTAGGTACCAGAATAAAAAGGCCATCTATTAGAAGTGTTACTACATAAAATGTTAGTAATTCCTCCCAGACTAAATTTTCAGAAAATATTAATCATTCAATTACAATATTTCAATAGATCCTAAGTTATATACCCAATTTTAATTTAACTAACAATAAATTTTCTCGTAGCAATCAGGGTAAATTGAAAGTATAGGTATGATAATACCCTGAGTGCATGTTCCTAAACATAGACTTACATTAGTTCTATAATCTCCACTACGTAAAGACAAGTAGAACATTAATCATGAGGGATTTCGTTGAAGGATTTTGATTACTCTGAGGCTATGGGTATCTAGGTAAAAAGTGAAAATAAATCTCAAAAGGAGAGTAAGATCTAAAGTATGATGAATATGTTCATGTCATGTGTACTAAAATTTCTCAATTTAGCTAATCAAGTTCATACTCCAACATCTCTGGTTAGATCCATAAATTTTATGTTTGTACACAGTGATGATTATATTTTTTACATTTTCTTTTTCATTTTATATTTTTTATAATTCATTTATAGTAATGATATCACATCCATCCCCTAACAACATATGATTCTTTTATGGATTCATCAGTCAAAAAAATGTCCATTTATGACCTTCCTAGTACACAACCCATATCAATTTTTCTTTTCTTTTTTATTTTTCAAAAAAATATAATGAAAATTAAATGTGACTTAATAGATATGGATCAGAACTCACTAGTATGATTATAATACAATACAACACATTCCCATAAAATCATCTGGACTATCTGAATGACTCCCCCACACTTGTTCAAATGTATAATTCTGCATTAAACAAAGAGAAATGTTGGAAGGGAAAATAGTCTTGGAATATCATCATCCTATAAACAAATTCATGGAAAATATGGGCACTAGATCACTTTTGAGTATCATCATGATGAATAGTATTTAAATATAATTTTGGTAGCGTAATAAGGCTTAAGATATAATGAAATTGCTGGTCACCGGTTTTCTTTGGTCTATTTACCTAGATCTACCTAGAAGTTAATATTATATGACCAAAAGATAGTAAAATCCTAGATTCATTATGTTTAGATTATTTGGTAGAAATTATCTAAGGTTAGTTATCATATCCTAGTCTACGTAAATCAAGATAGGGTAATTTGATTTAACATCCTGTGGTCAGGGATTCTCACAAAAATCAGATAGACTGTTATTATTTATCATGATTACTAATCCATTAGAGTACTGAAGATTAGAATTAATGAATAATTATATATGTTGAAACATCTAATTTTTATCCATAAAACTACAAGGATTAACTACTCATAGAGTATGGATATGAAACTAACTAAATAAAATAAATCATGAATTACATGTTAATTGAAATTAACTAAATCATACACATGGTTGGGTTCAATAAAGTACGGTGAACAAGAATGCAATTAGATTTTTAATTGATCAATCATGACTTGATTAAAATGCTTACATGGAACCAAGAGTGGAATTGGATCTTAAAACATACCGTGGAAATTGATGAAGAATAAAGGAGATTTATGCAATGGGGACTTGATGGAATTGAAGAAAAATGGATCCTTGTCTCTTGACTTGATTTAAAAAATAAAAAACATTATTAAATTTAACGCCTAAAGGGAAACAGTGTGAGGGAACTCAAATGGGACTGATAACATAGAATAATCCAATTTATAATTTCTATGTAATACTCCTCCAAAACTCTATATATATAGAATAATTCAGTCATGACATGTTCTGGTGGTACATGTTGTGAACTATCAATCAGTGTATATCTTTGTGGATTCTAGATATTTTTTATTCTTTTCTTGTATCTGGAAAATTTTTGAATTTTGAATACCTACACATCCTGTACTGAGTGTTACCGATGTGTACTGGCTTCTGTATGTTCCTTTTAGTATATTTATCATGGATTTTCTGCTCGACTATTTCTATTGGACTGATGAAATTTACTTCATCTTCATGACTTGTACTCGTAGTTTCCTTGGTAGGTTTCACAACTTGGTCACCACATGTCTCACAACTTCTGCATGTTGTGAACTAGCAGTACATGACTTGTATAGAGAGGCCATGACATGTTCTGGCTAAAATCATCATTTTCTCCAATTATTCACTGTAATATGAGGAATCCTTATTATGAAAAAATTGAGTATACACCATGTTCATTATCAAGTAAATCAATGAAAATATATAAATAAATGATAGTAAAAAGTGAATATAATTCTTACTTATCAAATCCTGCCACACATGATCATTTTATTGTCTTCATGAAAAAATGACTTAATAATTATCTCCATAAAGGATAATTAGTTTTTAGAATAAGTAACATTAAATATGTCATGGATATTAAAATGATTTGCAATAAAAAAAATCTACTCCTGGAAGTATTATTGCATTGATAAATAGTCATTTCTCATATTATATATTTTTAAATGAAATTTTAATCTTTTAATTACAATCTTTCAGTTGTTCATTAATTATATAAACAATTTAAATTTACATCTACATTACTTTTCTTTCATCACTCATGGTAAAATGAAATAATAGGTATGATATTACCCTAAGTGCATATTCCGACAAATAGAATTTCATCAGTTCAACCATCGCCACTGTGTAAAGAAAAGTACAAAAATAATCTTGAAGGAATCAAAAGTAGATTTTGGATGGAACTGATGATATTAGTAGGTTGTGAAAAAGAGAAAATGACACTAAAATGGAAATTAAGAACAAAATTATAAATAATATGTGACAAGACACGTGTACTAATAGTTTATAATCAGAATCACATGAGATTCGTAATATGGGGATGAAAAAAGGGATTACACAAAATTTATCCCAAGTACATGTCTTGAATACAGTGGAATGTGAAAAATAGAACTGATTCTGTAAGCCACACTGATGAATTTAGTTATAAATGAATACCTCTCTATGCCCTTACAAGGTACTATGGGACAGGTAGAGGCCAAAAAATAGCAAGGGAAATCTACCAAACAATAGAGGTTTGATTTGGAGCTGCCTTCTCCACCACTCTTCTTTTACTACCAATGATGCTCGTTCTTATCATACCTATCACGAGTGTTTCATATAATTAGTGTTTGATAATGTGATTGTAGGGGGGATGTGTTCCAAAAGATCAAATTATATCATTTTTTATTTTTTATATTTTTCTAAACAACTTTTATCAATTCCAATATGATAATTTTTATAATTGAATGACATTTTCTAGTGAATTAAATAGTTCTATATTCATTTAATCAATTGATCTTCTTAGTTATCGTATGACCATTATGAAATCAATGACGGTTATGTTTAAAAATGGTTTTTGGTCACCTATCACTCTGATTGAATCTAGTAGATGACCATTTTAATGGCATCATTATATGAATACTGTGGGATACCAAGACCAAGTGTGCTTACTAACCCAATTGAAACACAAAAACGGAATAAACACGTATCAATTGTATTCATTACATACAAACCCAATATAACTACACTTGGAATGCCATTAATATCTAATTTCAACACAATAAATCCTTATGTATCATTCTCTTTTCAAACGAAGTAAAGAATATCAATTTCACTTTCACCAATTAATTTATAACATACACACCATTATATATTCCTCTTCTCAACTATGACACTAGTCATTTTTTAATCATAATATATTCTAAAATCCAATTGAACAAAATCATAATTTTACATTACCATAGAATTATTTAAAAATATGATTTCAAACAACCCAATCAATCTACTATTGTCTTTTTATTTCTCAAACTAAATCGAATCCAAATTTTCCCCCATTAATATTAAAATAAATACAATTAAATATATTTGAAACATTGATTAACTAATTCACCATATATTTGGGTTCGACCTTGAACTTACTAATAAAATCATTAATTAAATGTATTCCCTTATTTTTGTTTTTAAAAAATTCAATTAATAGAACTATAGTGGATAAATGTTTCTATGTCAGGAAATGAATCTAGTGCCATTGTTAAGGATGATAACTTTATGTTTTAGTTTTTTAAAATTTTTAATTTTGTTTATTTATTTCAATTCATTTTTTTACCCTATGTGTGTTCATGTATGAGATTTTAGATTTTATGAAATATTAATTAACAACTATAAAACGAGGTCAAAAGAAAAAGTCGCCATTAATTCTACAGAGAACTCTGACCCATAACTACATGTCAAAGATACATCAAACATAGAAGGTGAGGAACAAAAAAATTCTTCAAAGATATCAAGGGTCTCATATTCTCAGTAAATATGGGAGGAAATTAAATCTGGGATTTCAACTGAGCATCCAGGCACCCCATGTCACTACAAATCACTTCGAGATGAAACTCTAAATTATCATAATGATCTAGAACAATGTAAAATTAACCTAACTTATGAATGTTGATATGAACAAGAATATGTGGTATTTCATGGAGATCTGTGACACATTTCAATTCAAAATGTCTCAAGTGATGCAGTAAGACTTTGTATCGTTCAATTCTCATTACGTGATAGAGCTCAAGACTAGATTTAGATCCTACCTTCTCATTCTATCACTACATGGGTTGACTTACTATGAAACTTCCTCACCGTCTTCTTTCAACCAACTAAATCAATGGATATACTAGTAAACATTCTGAACATTTCTATATTTGAGGGTGAATAATTATACTTTTCATGGATACCATATAAGTACATGAATAGAAAATTCCCACTTCATGGAAAGGAACTATTGCTACAAATAAAATAATTCTATAAGGGTTTTTCATATGGAAACATGTCATTTCATGTTGTTGTAGTTGGAGGTATTTAATGAGAAAGTCACTAGAAGAGGGATGCAACTTACATGATGATGTTGAGTGAAAAGTTTTCTAGTGTAAAGGGGAATGAAGACAAAAGAATGGTGTCCATGCAATCAATAAAAATGACCGGATGGTAGCACAAATTGAATATTTGACCAATAATAAGGATGTCATGATGGGACATCAGAAAAACACCCAAGGTACATGTGTAGAAGAGGTAAATTATACTGATTACAATCATGGTAACAAATTTTAGGGCTAGAGACCAAAAAAACCACAACAAGGGTTGGGGTATCAACAAATACCACATGGGTTCCAACAATAGGCAACAATAGGCCCCACAATAATAATCTTGGTGAATTCATTGGGGAAGATGCAAGAAAAAGTCACGATATCTATTTGGGTAGCTCTCAATGAAATAAAATAAGAAGAATCTTACAAAAATTTCACATTTTATAATATGGAGTGTCAATTTGAGAAAATCCCCAATAAACATATAGAGAGAAAAATAGGATATCTTCCAAGATTCAATGAATAATTCCCATGTAATGATTTTAATAGAGTATTTATCAGAAGAAGGATGAAAACTAAAGGAAGTGGAATAGAATTTTACTGAAACCCATCAAAGGAAGCTGATGTTGACGAGGAACAAGTAGCAAAAGAAGAAGAGGAAGAAGAAGAGGCACCTCATTAAAATCCATGGATTCCTTTTTTAGGGTGGAATAATAAAACAAAGAACCATGTGAAATGATATAAGTTTCGTGATCCTTTTAAAAAATTATATATTAATATACCTTTTTCAGAGGCCCTTTGAAACAATCTTACATATTCAAAATTCAAGAAATTTATGGTAACAAACAAGAATAAGCTGGATGATATTGGAACCACTCCACTAACACGGGAGTTCGTGACAGTGGTACAAAATCACTTTACTAAAAAGTAAATAGATCTAAGTATCTTTTCATTTTTCCTCATTATTGGAGCTACCAAATGTAGGAATGCTTTGTGTGACTGAAATTATCATGTCGTACAAAACATTCTAGAGATTAGGACTAGATTGGATGAATCTTAATATAGAACATCTTCAATTAGATACTAAAATGTGAAATACCCCATAAGAGTCATTGAAGGCATCCTGATGAGAGTGAACAAATACAATATCCCCTTTAGCTTCATAGTGCTTGATATGAAATTGTAGATGGATCCAATCATTATAGGAAGAACATTCGTAGCCAAAGGTTGTGAGCTAATCGATTTTAAAAATAAATAAATCTTTCTAAGAGTTGGAAGTGATAAAGTGAGTTTCAACATATACTATGAGATGATGAAAAATGATGTGAAAGAGGATAACAAGATTGGAGAAATCGAAACAACTAAAGTAGTGGTTGTTGCTGAGATTCAAGAGTTGCATGTGTTAGAAGCTATTGTTAGTGAATATGATCAATTAAAAAACTAAAAGAAACCATATATTAAGACCACAAAAAAAAGAAGAGACATTGGCTCCACTATATTCGAGAATGGACAATAAGTATGAATAACACATGAACATTCATTTAATTCATTAGGATTGACAAATAAATGGTGGTTCGGTCCATCAAAGTAAAAATAAAGTACTACCATATGAAAGAATCAAGTTATTTATAGAATATGTATAGGGTCCAAATTATGTAGTTAGGACACAACTATGACCATTTTTGGACCCTGAGGAGGTACTAAAATTTCAATCATCCCCCACATAAGCTAAAGCTAAAGGAGGAAGGTTATGCCAACAATGTTAAACAAAATACTTCTGGGGGAAACTCACGTTTTTTGTTTTTCATTATTTTATATTCTTATTGGAAGAAATGATCTCATTAAAAATATTTAAAAATTCATTGGAAATTGCATTTAATTTCACTTGTATATTTTTAATATGTAGGATCATCAATACACAAGGAAACAAAATGAATAAATAACATGTAGAACCCAACATTGGAAAACCAATTTCAAGGGGATTAAGGGTTTCAATTATGTATTTTCTACTATACTGCCAACATTTAAAACATTAACAACCATTTTTATTCATGTAATTGATTTATTAAATAATCAACTAAACTAAGAGACATAAACTTCTAAGGATAATTATCATTCCAAGTAATTTAAATTACATTGTTAATAAATTTTAATGAGAAAAATAGAGAGAAAATATTAGTAGGGATATGAATGTGGAATTTTATTAGATAAATCCTGATTTATGGAGCATGTTAATCATTATAGATTAAATTTTTCTAATATTTATTTTTGTTTTTAAGTTTCAAGGTTTTTTTAATTAATTTAATTATTATTAAAACTTCCATTTGTAATTGACTCCATCATTTATCCCATTCCTGATATATCCACTGAGAAAATATTTTCCATTCTTTCTATAGTATGTTTCTTGAAAAACTCTAAAATGTTTTCGTCTAGAACATTCTTTTGATGTTTTCAATCTTTGAATACATAGAATCACTTTCAAAATTACTTAGCCATTCTTTTTTTGTTTACCCATTATCACGATACGTACATTACTTTAATCGTTTTTTAAGGCAATAAAATCCAAAAAGGGCCTTGTTAAGAAATGATCCATGTTATTCCTATTTTATCCAATCCTACATTTTGTTAAATGTTTTTCATGATATATAAAAAAATAAGTTTGTAGGAGGAACTATATTTAGTATACTGAGATGTACATTACTGTGGCTATTTTACTTGGGGATTTTATATTATGATATGGGGGAAGTCTATGTATCATTCACTATATTTTATTATTCAGCACTCTTGTAATAAAAATTAAAAAAATTGGGTTCTGTATTGTGAGTAAAAAAATACTATTTTATAGAATGATGATATTTTCATAGTTTGTTGTTAGATGATGGATGTGATATTTTTCATAAATAGAAATGTCAAAAAACAAAAAAAATATATTCATAAAAAAAGAGCAAGAGAGGTTGATTTATTCATCACGCTTACATATATGATGTGCCCACATTGATTTCTTCGGTGAATGAAGAAATAATATTTATGAGGATACATTTAGCGATCTATTTTTGATATCATTGAACATGGTTTAGAGTTCAAACTATTTATTGATAATTAATTTTTCTTCTTTTACATACCTTCCCTAATCCTCAGATTCAATTGATCCTTCACTATGAAGCCATCATGATTATTTGTGATTCTATATATATGTGGTGTAGATGTTAAATGCATTGTAAGACTATAGTAATTTAGATGTTTTTTAGGATTGTGTGAAATTATATTTACTTGTGTACCCTATTTATGAGAGGAAAAATTCAAATGAGGTAATCAGAATTTGGAAAGGGTACTAATAACAAATTGTAAAATAAAAACGAATGAATGAAAAGAATTAGATATTTTGACTGATGAAAAGTAAAATACATTGTCAGAATGTTTCATTGAAAGGTGAGGCATTGAAAAAAATTCATATTTGATTTTCGAGAATTTTATTTTCCATTTGATCAATTTCTTTTATTGAAATTGAATTTGAAGCATGGTAAGGTGAATTTTCCTTATACTATGTTGAGATTCCATCCTTGAGGTCTAGGATAAATTTATGTATGGGGGTATATGATAAGTGTATTTAATTAATATATTTTAGAATGTTTTAATGTATGAATTTTTAATTTAATTGAATAGTTTTTCTAATTTTTGACCGAATTTTGTTGTTTTATGTTTTAAATAAGGAAAAGATGAATATTTTAAAATGAACTGAAAAGGGTGTAAATATGATCCAAAGGACCCATCACACTAGGAGCATCACTCACACTGTGACACCAAATTTTTGAGTATGGGCATGGAGAATTTCTCAGGTAAAAGGGGTAAAACCCTTGAAAAATATGATCTGGGTGCTTAAAATGTATGTACACCTCTTGAATCATTATTACAAGATGCGTAGCATCGTTTCGTGACATGTTGTATATCATGAATACATGTCGTGAAGAATTTAAATTCATTAATCTATTACACATTGTGATTATTTATTACATGTTGTGACATGATTCAATTGTCACAATATTCAAATAATATTTTTACAAGATTCTCGCAGATGAAGAGGCAACAAAGATAAGGATTACACTATCTGTAACCCCAATACACATCATAAAAGGGATAAAATTATAAAAATCATAGATGAGATCCACATATGCATCATGTGGATTCACACAATTTGGAGAGGCATTACATGGTGTGTAATTCAACTACACAACATTACCTATTCCGGAAGATCTAAGAAAAATTCTATAAATAGAATACCAGGCAGTTGCTGGTGGGGTCATTCAGATTCAGAGAAGCTTGTAGTGAGAATTTTCATTACACAAGGCCATCATCAGGTCATATTTATTTTCATTATACATTTCTCATATTCTCCCCTTCCCTCTTATTTTATCATCACTAGGATGAGGGGGTAAAACACAAAATGTTTTAGGAAGATGAAACTGAAGGGGGTATGTTCTTTATATTTAACTCTTTATATTATTTATGTATTTGGTGTGCTAAATTTATTCAATAAATTAAAAATCCCATTGTTTTATTTTATCATGATTATTTTTAATTTAATCAAAAAGGAACATTTGAATTACACAACTAAAAACACTAAACAATATATGAACATTGAAAAAATATAGTGGAAATCAGGTTAATAAAATTGTATCAAGAAAAACATGTTTCTCCAACACCCAAAATTAACAGACCAAGGGATATTTGGAATTTCTATGTTAAGGATAAGATACCATGAACATTGGATATTCTTATTCGTGACTCTGACACTGATCATGAATTAATCAACCTATTTTCTAAAATAAAATTACACCTGAACCCTGATATTACATTACCCCATCATTCATTAAAAATCTCTTTTCAAACAACCCAATCAATATTCATTTGTCTATAGCTTTATGAAACCAAATAAAATCCATCTTTTCTCAAGTTCATCATAAAAATAACAAAATTTAATATTTTTGAAACCATAATTATCTAATACATAATATCTGTGGGTTTATCCTTGAATATAAAATTTTTTATTTTAATTAATAAAGTTGGATTGTTTGAGTTTTTTAAAATATTTTTCCTTGAACTGTAAATAATTAATGACACCCTATGGTGCTATCAAGGGGTGTTGTGCTCTAACTCAAGGGAGGCTTCTTAGTTATCCATGTTGGATGAAAAACAAATTCCACATATTATATATTGAGATTTACAATCTTATACCGAATTATGAAGCCCATAGAAATGGGGCATGTGGTTGGGGATTACACATGGGAGCTGCCTATTGGTTTTGGGATTATGTGTACAAGTATCCCATTTGGGGAGATAGGATGTGGTTGGGGATTATGCATAGTAGTGTCCTATATGGTTGGAGATCCGGGAATATGTCTATGGACAGTTCTAATTTGAATTTTGGGATCATGGATTTCTTGATCATAGATAACCTTTATGTCACCACGATTCATGTTCATTATGAGAATCAATGAATAAAAATTGACCTGAAGATCACATAATCCACCATTTCTACTGGTAGATGTGGTGCTAAATCCTACAGGGAGGGGGATGCAACATTGTGTGTGAAGGTTTCCTCTTTTTTTGTAACCTTGGTTGTCACATATTAGGGTCAATCTAGATATTTCCCATGTTGTGGAAAAGAAGTGAAATTGTGTCACCTCACGTAAAAAATGATAGGGGATTACTCCAGGAGGTATGCCAAGAAGGATGACATAACATATGTAAATGATTTCATTCCATGGCCAAAGATATCATTCTATGTCATTCAAATATGGGATATCCCATATTTTATGAATATGGATTGGCCATAGTTTAACATCTTAATTATGTTGTAGATTTTGCAACTATGTTGTTTTAAGTCATGCTAAATTGAAGTAGTGGACTTAATCCTTATCCATTGGTCTTACATAACTGCCACACATAAAACCCTAAATAGTACATGGCTTCACAAATTCCAAGATTGATTTGTGTATAGGAGTGGCCAGCCATGAGTTCAATGTTAGTCTCCCCATTATGAATGAATGAGGATTAGCATACCTATGATTAAAAGAGATAGAAAATTCAGAATCGACATCCACTCATGGAGTGGAGTGGGCCACATGAATGGAATGTAAATGACACATAAGGACTGAAGGTGAAGCTGAAAATGATCCTATCTTGGTACGATGTCTTGGATCACTTGACCTTTATATAGAGGTTTCAATTGAAGAGATAAAACATGGAAAGTCCTAGGAGAGGGGCCTAATGAAGTAAAGAATCACATAAGGGGACATTATAAAATATTAGGTGCAACATAGTAGAGAGCAACTTCATTAATAAAGAGGATTTATGGAACACAGTGGCCTTACTTTGACATGACGTCCTAAAATTGGAAATGAGTTCTTCATGAAGTCATAGTTCTTAATGTAACCTAATGTACCCCTAAGTTACATCATACTCTAAAATGGGTGTATCCCTTCATGAAAGGCATCCCCACCTCAGGTGACGATATTTAGGAAAATGAGAAAATGGGTTTCATGATTCTCTGATACCTTGGGAGACCCATTTGGTTTTGGATCACAATTATCAGTGTGTTTCATGAATCTATACGTATTAGGAAGTCCAAAGGTTGGGTATCCATCCCCTTAAAAGTGGATGAGATGAATAATTATTTGAAAATGATTCTAAAAAAGCTGGGATGTGATTTGTGATGAAAATGATGGATTTATAATTTTGAGTGTCTCTGCCAGACATGGGAATCCATCCTATAATCCGTAGTGTGGTCGCATATCAGAAGTATACTCATGGAGAGAACTGTCAGTGCCTCGTGTGTTTGTAGTGGTTAAAAGATATTCACTAAGAGCCTTAATAATGATATCTCATATAATGGTCCTTAGGTTTTTTTGGACAAGGATTTTCTTCAAAATGAATGTGGCCTCCCCAATTAATCATATGAATCATATTTCACTGAAAACAAATGAAAAATATTTGAATGGGATCTGATGAGAAAAATGAGGATCAGATTCTGAGGGAGAATCACAAAAAAAATGGACAATCAACATTTTTCACATTGGTCTGTCTTGTAACTAAATTATGATACAATATCTTTTATGAAAGTTGGCACGAAGGCTATGATGATTCTTAGTTTAGCTTCACAACAATAAATAGTACATCGAGGCCATCAAATAATTCCCAATTTTCATTTGAATAAAAACCCATACACACTTTTCAAAAATCCTATTACCACAATAATTATTTCACTAAAAATTTATTTTTAGTGAATCGTACATATTAGATCCAATAATTTCAATTTCTTTTTAACTAACCAAGCATCGTGATCTTTTGTTACTTCACAGAGAGAATAACGCAATACTGAGAATTTGGGGACTGTTTCAATTAGAACAACCTCCATGAATGACCTTCTTGATACAGATTATGAAAATTGTATATGAATTGGAAATAATGGCCACTCATGATGTTTATGTCCGTGTCCTTGTGGATACTTCTTTATGAAAAGAAATATAAAATAACATGATGATATGGGAATATGCTCAATGTTCATAAAAAAACTAATCATTACTCGAGATTCTGTTGGAGGCTTTAAATGAATGTCAACTATGAAATAGCTATTCACTGAATTTATTTGGCATGAGGGATGATTTCATCATCTCGAAGAAAATCAGGGATGGATCATTTTATTTTTTATGGGAGTTCCAGGACAATATCGGGGTATTGGGCCACTACCAAACATATTTAGAAGGATCACTAACCCATTATTGTATAACGTATATAAAAATAACTCGATATTATTAATAACAAACCAAGGCTTTTACATATAACATTACATGATTGTAATCATATTTAATCATTTGAGTACAAGCCAAGGATCGTTATGTCTGGTGTATTGGAGGACTAGGTACATAAAACATAAAATATCGGGCCAAAAAAATCATTATTTAATCTCCAAAAAGAGATCCTAACATTTTTTGAGCCCTTAACTTTTCATATGGTACCATAGGGAAGAAATGAACAATGGGGTGAGCTGAAAATCCCAATAACTGAATGAACATAAGGATACATCATGAGAACATGAGTTATGAGGCATGACATAAAGATATCCAAAGAATTGAACTTATGAAATCATATCGTATAAGCATGGGTTCACATAAACATGGAATCGTATAAATATTCTAGAATAATAAAAAATTTCCTTAGTACTGGTCTATGATAACCTATAATCTCGTTTAGCATTTTAGTACGGGTCAAGGGAAACTGTTTATCCCGTTTCACATCGCATCTCATGAGACATAACATTTCTCAATGCATGGGAGCGCTATCTGGGTGCACCCATCTCAAATTTTTCATGAGTTTTCATTATACATTAATATTATTACCACATAAATATTATTTCCACATAAATAGTCATACATAATCAACTATACATAAAAATAAGGGCACTCATGGAATGAAGTGGTTACCACATTCATGAAAAAAACCTATCTAATTACTATATCATGAAAGTATCCTTGAAATAAAGGGATTAGAATATAATTTTAAGTTAATAGGTTAAAATAGGATTATAAAATGGTATCGTATTTGAAACTTAAGTAAAACCATAAAAATAATGTATTTGAGAAACATTATCATCAAAACATTTTTGTGCGGTTCTAAAGAAACAACTATAGAGCTTCTAAAATAAAAAATGGGAAAATATTTTATATAAAACTAGAATTGAACCAATAAGGATTTATTAATAAAAATACTGATTTTATAAATACAATGGTGGCTTAAAAATTGGATATATTTCACTATAAATTGGTTAAAAAGTTTGGAAGTTCCCTTAAAATGAGTGCGCTTATTGGGAAGTATAGAGAAGGGATTGACTTAAAAGCATGTATATCCCCAAAATAGAATTTTATATGGATCTTGTATAGTGAAGTTTTATCATATAAATAGAATTTATGAGTTTTATGTAAAAATAAAATAAAAATACATCTTGGTAAAAAAAGATAGAGCAACACGAAGAAATAATGGAAGTTCTGGCAGAATCCATTACAGTTTATCGGCATAGTATCTTGTGTACTAAGGGAGATTGATGAGAGAAATAAGGGGTTTATCATAACTTATAAAACAATAGCAAATAATGGGAGATTTGATAAAATATAACCCATCACTCAGCATTACACAAAAAAAGACATAGCATAGATAACAATCTGGATTTAGAGTGAAAATGATAGGATCACATACCTTAAATATGTTACTGTTCTCCAGTTGTTATAAAAGTCATTAATAAACAAATTAGGCAAATTAATTCATAATTCAATAACCACATATATTTTTAATTGATTTATTATAACCCTTTTTAGTTTATTTAAGGCCTTCTTTTTTAGATATAGTGCTCAATTTCATTTTTCGGGATCGTATGTTTACATGGTTTTAAAAGATCGATTCCCATATAATCAATTTCAGATAAACATTAAAGATAGAAGTGGTAGTCCAGAAATAATGTTATATAATATTAGTGAAAATCCAAGAGATTATAGGGTTTTAATATTAATTTTTCTTCTTATATTTAAGTACAATGATTACATAAACCATAATGACTACTGTTTTTGTTAATCGGTGGGTTTGATTACGATGAACATGTTTTGCTTTATAAAATAATTCCATTTTAAAAAAATGATTATTGAAAAAATAGGATATATTAAATATATAATAATCTGTTCCAACCATAACACAAATGGTTTCATAACCATAATTAATGATGATAATAGAAATTGATGAACCATTGTCCTTGAATGTGCTAAATTGGAAAATCTCAAAAGGCGCTTTAATTTTTTCAAAAAAAAAGTGAGGCAAGTAGAGAAGTTAATGAAGTATACCAGTAGCATAATATAATTCTAGTATATGAATGCCACTATATTTATCATACCATTTGGGTTAAGGAAGGTAAAGAAAGAAACAAAAAAAGCACTTAAAAGTAATGAAAGAATTTGAAAGAGGAATTTACCTCTTGAGACATCTTATTTTGAGAATTTCTTAAGGGGAGAGGTTTTGATATTTTGAAGAGTCTAGGAGATTTTTGATGTGGGAGAGGATCTTGGAGAGATATTTGGGCAGAATATTGGTATAACACAAGGCTTGATACCGGTGAAGGCATGAGGCAGTGAAGGGGGGTTTTTTATAATGGATGAGAGAGGGGACTTCGAAATATAAAATTCATTAATTTATTATTTCTACAAAATACAAGAAATAGTAATTCTTACATGACCAAGAATATTAATTTTATCATGTGATACCAAACCAAGTTGTTTTAAATCAACATAATATCATAAATGACTCTATAATTTTCTTATTTACCTTATTTTGAATATTATGGGCTTTCACTATTCATAAAAAATTCATGTATTTCGTAAAATTCAAAAAAATTCCCCTTAATGATTTTTCAATATGTAGAATTGAAAAAGGAATACCATTTTTCATAAATAATTTCCTAAATATGATTATTTTAGTATTTAACTAAAATTATATACTATCAAAAACATGTTTTAAAACATTCATTTACTGATTAGAAAATATAAGTATATCATATATTCAACTTGTATATTTTCAATATATTAACATAGATGATGTTACAATTCATTATGGTATATCACTATTCATAAGGGTATGTTACTATTCATAAGGTTATGTTTTTATTCATCAAAAATTTATGTTTTTATTATCAGACTCTAAATAACATAATGATTTCAATCGTGTATGTTGGATTTTCAAAATTCGAAACACCGAAGTGAAAAACTTATATTTAATGGTCACTTAGCACTTAGTACTTCATTATGTTGTGTTTTCATTTGATTTTATGACATATTTATAAGATAGAAATTTCCATTGAAAAAAATCATGTCGTTACATTCATACCCCTTATGAAATTTCACCGTAGAAATTTTATCTTACATTTTAATAGAAAAATATGTGTTGGTGCTTTTCCATCATTGTTTCCTCCAGTTACCATGTTGCATCTTTGTACTTATGGTTTCTCCATAGTTCCTTGAGTAGATGAGTAGTCTTTTGTGTAGAACATTGTCACTAAAATCCAAGATCATTATTGGATACACCTCATAAGAGTGATCCTCCTCCAACTATACCACCTCTGAGGAGAGTACTTGTAAAGGGTCCGGTATGTACTTCCAAAAGAGTGATAAATGAAAGTCATCATGTACATTCATCATGGTAGGTGGAATTGACAGTCGATAGGCCACATCTCTGACTCGATCAAGGATCTCAAAGGTGTCGGTGTACCAAATACTTAACTTTCCATTCTGTTTGAAACTCATGACCTTCTTCCATGGAGATACACTTAGAAATACCATGTCTCTAACTTTGAACTTAGGGTCTCATTGATTATTATCTGCATTACTCTTCTATAGACTTTGGTCTTCCATGATATGATGTTGAATGGTTTTCACCTTCTCCACCATTTCTTCTACCATTTAAGGTCCTAGCAGCTTACGCTCACCGACTTCATCCCCATAGGCTGGTGTTTTGAACATTTTCCCATAATAGGATTTATATGGTGTCATTCATATACTAGAGTTGAAATGATTGTTGGAAGAGAATTCAACCATTGGAAGATTTTTGTCCCATCCTACTTTGAATTCCATAGAACACACTATCAACATGTCTCCTAGTGTCTGAATAGTTAGATCATATTAGAAATTAGTTTAGGGATGATAGGCTATACTGATGTTTAGTTCAGTGCTCAGAGCATGTTGGAGACGTTTCCAGATTGTTGAAGTGAATCTCAGATCAAGATCAGATACTATATAGGGTGGTACTCCATGCAACCTTACTACTTCTTTGATGTAAATCCATGAAATCTCATCCAATGAGAAGTCCTCTCAAACTATGATAATGTGAGTTGTCTTTGTAATATGATACAAAGAGACCCATATAGAATTATTTCCTCTAGATGTCCCTAGATGTCCAGTGAAAAAGTACATGGTATTGTTCTCCCACTTCCATGATAGTATGGGTAGTGGTTGCATCATCCCTTTCGACATTCTTGTCTCATCCAACACTTGCTGACATACCAGGCACATTGATGTATTTTCCGCAATCTTCCTTTTAATATTCTCCAACACAAATTTTTCTCATAGATCTCGATACATCTTTATAATCCCTTTGTGGATAGAGAATTTTGAGCTATAAGCATCACTCAAAAGATCCTTCTTTATCTCTAGATTAGATGGTACACATAATCGTGTCCAATTCATACAACTCCAACCTCATCAATTTTGAAATCGTAGGATTTCCCATTTTTAACAGCATCCACCCTTTTCAGAAGTTCCACATCCTTTCTTTGAGAATCCTTTATTTTCTACAAGAGGGACAGTTGAGCAATAATTTCTGAAAGGATTGATGATGTTACTCCTTTAATTATTCCCATGTACATCCTTTTCAAATCTAAGAAGATTGGATCATTTTCAATTCTCATCATTGATAAAGATGCAGGATCCTTTCTATATAGAGCATATGCCACCTTGTTTGCCTTACCAGGATAGTAGTGGATTGAGCATTCATAATCCTTGATGAGCTCAATCTGTCTTTTCTGGTGCATATTAAGCTCATTCGGTGTGAATATATATTTGAGACTCTTGTGGTCAATATATATCTCACACTTCTCCACATATAGATAATTGCGCCAGATTTTCAATGAAAATATCACTGCTACCAACTCTAGATCATGCGTGGGAGAGTTTTGATCATATATTTACATCTTCCATGAGGCTAGGATATCAATTTATCATTTTTCATTAGCAAACAACCTAATCCCTTTTAAAAGCATCACTATACACCACAAAGAGTTCTCCACTTGGAGGGAGTGTGAGTATTGGCATAGTAATAAGCCCCTTTTACATCTTCTAGAAACAGTCTTCACCTTTCTATATCAGAAAAACATTACTCCATTTCATTTAATCTTTTTCATTGGGTTTTCAATCGTGAAATGTTCTTTACAAATCGTCGATATTACCCATCTAGACCCAAAAAGTTGTGGATCTCTGTTATAGAAGTTGGTCCGGTCCACTATTTAATTGCCTTTGTCTAGGAAGGTTCTATAGATAATCCTATGTTGGTGATAACATTCCCCAAGAATGATACTTCTTCCATTCAAAACTCACATTTACTATACATTGCATAAAACATCTCCCTTCGCAACGTATTTAACAAGGTATTCAATTGCTTCTCATGTTCCTCCTTGATCTTGCAGTATATCAGAATGTCATCTATAAAGACTACCACAAATTTATCTAAGTAATATCTAAAGACTCTATTAATTAAATCCCTTAAAATTTTGGGAGCATTAGTGAGTTCGAATGGAATCACTATGAACTCATATTGTCCATACCTCGTTCAAAATGAAATGTTTGGAATAGCATTCTTCTTGATATTTAGATTGTGATATCCTTACTGAAGTTCCACCTTAGAGAAATAACTCACCCCTCGAAGTTGATCGAACAATTATTCAATATGTGGAAGGGGATACTTGTTATTTATCATGATTTTATTTAGATCACAATAATAAATTAAGAGGTGCATTGATCTGTCCTTCTTTTTGACGAAGAAGACTAGCTCAATCCCTGGTGAATCACTTGGGTGTACAAAACCCTACTCCATATTCTCCTGAAACTACTTCTTCAGCTCTTAAAACTCTATAGTGGCCATTATGTAATTTTTCTTTGATATAGGACATAATATATGGATAAGATCAATTTATAACTCAACCTCTCAGTCAGGATGAAGAGCATGCACCTTTTAGGGGGAATACATTTGTGTAATCTTTAATGATGGGCATGTCTTCAAGAATAATTATCTCATTTGACTCAATTATTTTATCCATATATGATTTCTCACAAAGAAGCAATACCCAAACTTGAGACAAAGATTCTAATGGAGATTCATCTTCATCATTTCACTTTTAATGAATTGGAGGATGATTCTAGATAGGAAAAGTGATATCCCTTTCCCAAAAGTTGATGCAAGCTTCGTATGAAGATATCCAATCCATGCCCAAGATAGTGTAAAAATCATCTAAAGGAAGTATAATTAGATTTACTAGGAGGTTCAGTCCCCAAATGTTAACCAGGGAGAAGTTATAACCATGGATCCAATAATTTCCCCATTTGTTGTTCACACAGATAACTCTTCCTACAAATTTTGAGGTGGTGTTTGAATATTTATACTAAACATGAATGATATAAAAGAATGTATAAAACTAGAATCAAATAAAATGTTCTCTATTATTGAATTAATAACTGGCATACATGTCACCACATCATTGTCTGGATCCACATTAATTGTAGTGATAGCTTAATCCATTCCTTCTTTCCTTGGAGGTATTTGTTGATTGTCTCTGACAACCCTCGGCTTAGGGAAATTGATTCAATAATGACCATCCTCCATGCAAGAGTAACACGACACTGCAGGCTGACTGTTGACCTGAACCTTCCATTCTTCTTCTGCGTTAGTGGTATTCTTCACATCCCATCTGCAGTTCATGGTTATATGACCAATCATTGCACATTTGAATAAAATCATGGTTCCCTTCAGACATTTACCAGGAACTTTTTTCCCACAATTTTTACAATAAGAAAAATTATAATTCTTTCAATCTAGGGATTTGTTCGATGAACCCCCAATGTTTTTCTCCATTTTTCACTTTTTTTCACTGGTCCCACAAGACCACAGAGAGTCTTTAATATCTATTTAAACCTTGTGGTCACAACATACAATATATTCATAAATATCAATGTCTCTAAATGACAATGAATTTCATAGACATGGATTTAGTATGCTTAAGAAGTGATCCACCTTTATTTCTATGTTCTTTACAAAGCCACATGCATACCATTAAAGCCATGTAAAGTTTACTTCATATACCCCAATGGACTCATCTTCCTTTTACATGAGTCTGAGGTACTCTCTATCCTTCTTTAAGTGAAGGGTTTGAAGAAAATATTTGTTGAAAAACATATTTTTGATTTCCTCCCAAACCATGGAATCCATTTCCTCTTGGGACTTTGTATTCTTTACCAGTTTACACCAATGATCACCTTCCTCGTCAAAACGATAAACATCCAATAGAACATTCTCTTCATCCGAGAACTAGAGGATAAAGAATATCTTTTCAATGTAGTTAATTTGATGTTCCACGAGGAGGGGATCAGAAGATCCACTAAACATGGGAGGCCTTTTTGCATGAAGTATTCTATGACAACCTCCTCTTTCCATGGATGAGGAGGGCATTCTGCCTGATTCATGTTATTATTCATAACTCAAGACATCTAATCAAGAACTTTCATGTAGTATTGATCACCCACTCCTATCATATCAGGCATATAATTAGAGAAATCTTCACATTGCCTATCACATTGGTTGTTGCAACGTGTTATTCTATTTTCCAACATTAACTACAAAACAGAACATATAATTAGTGGTCTTGAATAATTATTTATTTATAAAAAAATTAAACATTCAACATAAAAGGTTAAACTTATAGAGAATAAGTGTATCCTAACTTGTGATTCTTTACGATTATATCTAGGTCATACTCAATATATTTCTTAACTTATATTCTTATGAGATCTCTTTTCCATTAATAACTATTTTTACTAAACTCGTGAATATACCAAAGCATATCCCTTGGGAGTGTTGTAACAATGAGTGAAGAATGGCCCATTGTCGTGCACATGTTCCTATTTATGGCTATATCAATGCAGTGATTTCAGGTTTTACCCCTATATACATTTGTGCTAGAGCTGCCTCTACCAGCTCTTATCCAGACATGGATGTATTTTCTTGATAAACCACTTACTTAATACTCACCAAAATTTAAGAATGTTTTATAATACTTTGTCTCATCCCCAAGGTTCTCATTAAGTTTCTCTATTCCTTGTCTCCAAAAATAATTAGACCATCCTATGATACCAACTATAAAAACCCAATCCTTTTACATATAACATTACATGATTTTAAGTATATTTAATCATCAGAGTACATGCCTAGGATCATTATGTCTACTGTCTTGGAAGAATAGGTACATAAAAAATAAAACATTGGGATAAAAACAATTCATTATTTAATCTCCATAAATAGCTCCTATCCTCTTTTGAGACCTTACATCTCCATAGGGTATGTTGGGGAACACCTAAAGATATGGGTGAGCTGAAAGGCCGAGTAAAGGAATGAACATAAGGATACATCTTTAGAACATGAGTGAGGAGTCATGTCATAAACATATTGAAATCATGGAACTTATGAAATAATAATGTATGAGAAAGGGTTTGTATAAAAATTGAATCATATAAATGTGGCAGAATCATAAAACATTTCATTAGTATGGGTCAAGTATAACCGCCAATCATGTTTCTCATTTCAGTATGGGTTAAGGCTAACTGAAAATCTTGTTTCACATCACATCTCATGAGACCTAACATTACCCAATGCATTGGATCTCTATCTGGGTTCACCCATATCAAAATTTACATGTGTATTATTTCCACATGAATATTATTACCACATAAATATTCTTTCCACTTATATAATCACATGTAATCAACTATACATAACCATAAGGGCACCCATGAAAAGAATTGGGTACCACAATCATGACATAAAGCATAACCAATGAGAGTATCATGAATGTATCCATAAATGAAAGGGATTAGAATATACATGAATGTTAATCGGCTAAAATTGGATTATAAAATTATATGTGATGTCAAACATAAGTGGAAACATATAAAGAATATATTTTTGGAACATTAGCATTAAAACATTTTTGGGTGGATCTAACAAAAATTCTATAGAGATTTTAAATTCGAAACATTTATATAAAACAAAGATTGAACAAAGAATTTTTTTCGTAATAACAATACTTATTTTTTTTATAAAATTGAGGTTTAAAATATAAGATAGAGTGCATTTTAAATTGGGTAATATTTTGGGAAGTTCCCTTAAGACGAGTGTGCTTATTGGGAATTATCGAGGAGCGATTCACATAATAGCATGTATATTCCCAAAAAGAAAAAGAGATGGATAATGGAACATGATTTTGGAGAATATAAATATAATTTATATGTTTTATATAAAATTAAAAGGAAACTACTGCTTGGTAAAAATAATGATATAGCAACCTGAAGGAATAAAGAATGTTCGGGTAGAATCCATTACGGTTTACTAGCGTGGTATCGGGTGTAAGTAAGAGGGATTGATGAGAGAGATATGGGATTTAACATCAATTATAAAACATTAGGGATATATTGGGGAGGTGATAAAATATACCCCATAAATTTATATTACACAAAAATGGCATAGCATAGAGAACAATCTTGATTAATAGTTAAAACGACAGGATCCCTTACCTTAAATCTGTTGTTGTTCTCCACTTGTTATCAATGACATGAATAAAAAAATTAGGCCTCTTAATTCATAAGTCATGAACCTATTATATATTTAATTAATTTATTATAACCCTTTTTAGTTCATTCGGTTCCTTAAATATTAGTTATTGGGATCAATTTCATTATTCAGGCTCGATTTTTTACTAGGTTTTAAAAGATCGATTCATTATTACTCAAGTTGGGATAAACATGAATGATGGAAGTGGTTGTCCAAAAATTAAGTTATATGATATTATTGAACATAAAAGAGATTAAATGGTTTTAATTTTAATTTGGTTACATATATTTAATTCGAACTATTATATAAAACTATAGAGACAATCATTTTTGTTAACTGGTTGGTTTGATTACAAAGAATATGTAATTCATTATAACATAATACCATTTGTAAAAAAAGGATTACAGAACTAAAAAGAGGATATATAAAATATATAATAACATGGTTACACCATAACACAAATGGTTTCAGTACCACCATTAAATATGATAATAGAAATTGATGAACTGTTGTCCTTGAAAGTGCTAAATTTGCACATCTGAAACAGTGATTTCATTTCATTTAAACAAACGGTGAGGAAATTATAGAAGATAATTAAGTATCCCATTATCACAATATTATTCCAATAAATGTTTGCTTATTGAGTTATCAGACCATTTGGGTGAAGGGTGGTGAGGAAAGAAATAAAAAAATAAAATAACTTAAAAGAAATGAAGGAATTGGAAAGAGGAATTTACCTCTTGAGACTTCCTCTTTTGAGAACCTCTTAAGGGGAGTTATTTTGGTATTTTTAAGAGGATAGTTGATTTGGGACGTGGGGGAGGTTCTTGGAGAGATATTTAGGCCTAATAATGGCAAGGAACAAGGCATGATAGGAGTGAATAGAAGAGGGAGTGAAGGGGGTGTTTTATACTAGAGGAGAGATGGGATTTCTCGATATAAAATTCATTAATTTATAATTTCCCCACAAGACACGAAATTTTGAGTGTTCCTTGATCAAGAATAATAATATTATCATGTTATCCTGAGAAAAGTGGGATTAAATCAGTAGAACATTAAACATCACTATATAATTAGCATATTTAGCTTATTTTATAAATTATTGTATTTCACTATTCATAAAAAATTAATGTATTTCAATAAAAATCTCAAAAATTCTTCCTAACCATTTTCAACATGTTTAATCTGAAAATAATGTACATTTTTCAGAAATAATTTTCTAAATATGATTTCTTTAATATTTAATTGAAATTATAATTTATTATCAAAAACAAGTTTTAAAACATTCGTTTACTAATTCTAAAATAATGGTATATCATACATTCAACCTGTATATTTTTTAAATATTTTCATAGGTAATGTCTCTATTCGTTAGGATATGTAACTATTCATAATGTTATGTTTATATTCATAAGTGTAGGTTACTATTCACCAACATTTATGTTTTTTATCAGACTCTAAATAACATACTGATTTCAACTGTGTATGTAGGATTTTAAAAATTCCAAACACAGAAGTGTTGAACTTATGTTTATAGGTCACTTAGAACTTATTAGTTCATTACGTTGTGTTTACATGTGATTTTATGACTTATTTATAGGAAGGTAATTTCAATTGAATAACATTGTGTCGTTACATTATTGTTGGGGAGAAGTTAAAGGAAAATGCGTCTACAATGTTGTATTAGATAATCATCAATACAGGATTAGGAAATAATAAAAAAAGGATGAATTAATGACTAGGATCTTTACCAAGGTGGTAAATTAACTAAATAATGGGCCTAATCCTATCTTACATGAATTTCATGCATTGAATTTGAGGTAAATTTAAAGGGATATTCCTCTACGAAGTAGCATTGAATTCTCAGTTACATGCTTATCAGACACAAGAATCTAGGATATAATTGTTTAGTATGTGGTCTCGAGGGACCAATACATTTAATTTTCACCACAGGGAGGTCATATTCATCTTATTGGACCTTCATCAAATATCTATAATCTTGATCATGGGGGTGATGTATGAATAGTTTCTCCCTAATGAGAATATGTTGGAATATCCGGAATGGTTTCTTTCTATTGTGATGGTGTTTCGAGATTAGGTGCATGGAACATCTATAGAAAATCTGGGAATGAGAGATGTTCACATCAAGAAATGGTTCTGTTATTTCATAAATTTCACAATGAAGGAGCATCTCGAGTGTGTGGATATGACCTTGAAATTTATAATAGGGCCCCTCACATATCATATAGGAGTCTAGTGAATAATGTAGGTATCCTACTAAAAAATCATCAAAGATAGATAATTATAGTTAAGGGGGTAAAACATCAAAACCGGTCATCAACCCATTATTAGGTTTTTCAGATTCATCACAACACTCATCAATCGGTGGATGATTTTGATGAGAGATGAACACATGGTTGTTCATCAAATCACAATTATATTGGAGTTGATTTTGGAAATTGGGCATCATATCAACCCTGTAATCTATAAGTTAGTGAAATTTTGTAATGTCAATTGAAAAAATAGTGAGGGAAAGAAACATATATGTGTGTGTAGACCATTTCATTTTATATATAATAGGGTAGTCGCCAATAAGATTGGATATAAGTAACCAAACCAAATTTCCCCTATTAAAAAAATATTCTGGAAGGTGATTCATAATATTGGGAAAAGTTTCCCATTCAAACTAGTATTGACGTATGTGTTGAACAATTTTAGGCTAATGTATTATTTTACATTTCTCTAGTTTTCTCTACCTATGGGGGTAGTAAACAATGAAGGCTCATGAACTAAGGAAAATATATTGTATCTTATTTAATTTTGAGGAAGAGTTCTATTTTAGTGAATTTACATTGGATCTTGTCGATGATCCATAAAACCCACATAGAATCACAAAAAAAATTCTATTTCCTATAGAGGCTCACTCTAAATTTGTACGTGGGAGTACATCATGAATTCCACACATCAGTGATGTGGCATATCTATCTCATGTTCAAGCATGAATATAGAATAATATAGAATGATTTTACATCATTCTATTCAATGTACAGTATAATCCATGAGTATGCGAAGATATGGGTGGTCACGTATCTGGAGAAAATGGTTGGGAATCAGACCATCCAATACAATAAAGGAGTTGTCTCTCTACATTGGTTTGGAGACTAGATAGTGGTGGGACAACATCATAGTGGAAGGATGAGACACATCATGGAGGTTAATCTAAAATAATGGATCCACAAATTAGGTTCATTCATCTTCCAAGGTTGATGAAAGATGAGAAAAAGCACCAAGACCAACTCTCTTAGGTAGGTGGACCTGAGAGGATGGGGGGCTTTGATAGGAAGTAGAGCCATCCAGGTGTTCTGCATGACTTCAAAAAAATCCCTTGAGAAGTGGTTATGTCATATTGAAAGTTATTAAGTTGTTGTGTTTTCTAAAGATTGAGACAATTGGGATGCCTACAAGGAATTCTCCCGTATTAAATGGATATGATGTAGTCTTAATATATGTGGGATGTTCCTTTTCTAGATTTTTCATTCCATGGTTGTTTTCCTCACATCTATGGAATAGGGGGAGTGGTTTGTGGATGATCTAGTGCATATGGACATTATCGTGGTGTCACACATAGAATTACTGACTAGGGTGAGGGTGCTTCTAGAAATGACCTCCCCTCCTCAATTTTCGGCAGCTGAGCTAGCATTGTGCTCACCCGTTTCTGATGAAGCAGATGAATCATGGGGGGAAGATTCCAATAAATGGAGTCCCTAAAGAGTAGTGAGATCACAATCTCATTGGAAGAATTTTCTAAAATTCGTGGAGTAATATTTTACTCATTTGACAAATTTTTACCATTCCACATGCTTTATCTAGATTCCCGAAATGAAATTTATTTCATGCTGGAGGATATGGGAAAAGGAGTCCTTCGGATATGGATGGAGGTACAACAACATGGGTAGAGAATTAAGCGCATGGGTATGTTCCCACGGTATAAGCAGTTGTAGGTCCAACTGTAGTTGAGGGGAATATAAAATCCATACAAGAATCCTTAGAGCTCTCAGTCATCAATGGGGGACCACACACTATTATTATGATGGCAAAGTCCCTAGAGTATGATATGAAATTTTTGGATTTCAAAGGTCCCCAATCTCCATAGATTCACATCGATCATTTAAAGATTTGATTACTTGAAATATAAAATTTCAAAATAGTATTGGGGTATCATGTGACCTTTTATCCTAAATGACATGAGAATCCATTATTCATTTTCTAACAAGGGTTTTGGATTAGGTAGAGATGACTTTTCAAGCTGAGCAGCCCATGATTTTTATTGGACAATCAATTGAAGCTATGAGTGATGCCAGTGGGGGGATTTGGGGATGATCAGAACAAATTTTTGAGGTGGGATCAAGTGAGGATGAAAAACCATTTAACATGGATCCCATCATATCTAATAGGTTCTCAGAATATGATCTTTCCATATAATTATTGGACGTATTTTTGGAGTACAAGACTATAGATCTCATAGAGCTGGATGACACTAATCTAGATGTGATTGAATAAAATCACTTCATCCATCATAGGGCATGGATGTTCATCCAATGATTCATTAACCAAACCGTATAGTATCAGTTGGTGTTCCTAATGGGATCTCATCATCATTGGCTACACAACTTGTACACTGGGAGGGAAGATGATCGTGGTCTTCATGAGTTGATATGTGACTATGATGGTAAAAAAATGTGGCAGGCGATCCAACATCTGGACATTATCTAATGCCATGAATAATATCATAGCTTTAAAATGATATATGAGGATAACTAGAAGATCCCACACCTTGAAAAAATGTGATAATATTTATATCTTCAATGATGCTATGTTAGAACTCATTATTCAACTAAGGTTCTAGCTGGAAGAGGCTCAAGTACACATAAGACATGCATCAAATAATGTAAATGATCTTAGAGTTGAGTGAGAATGGGCACAAATCATGGATATTCAGATTCATCCAATGGCTGAAAAGGAAGAAGTGGAGCTCAAGCGGTGGTAGCTGACCCTTGAGACATAACGTCAATGGTTGGTGGGGATATAATGCTTGATTAATGGGGATGATCCCTTAGGGATATTTCTTTAGGACTCGTTAGAGGCTCCAAAATGTGGATATCTTCAGATACTACCATTGTATTTTTATTCATTGTTAGAAAAAAATTCTGTGTGAATAGATACTTTATTTTTTTTTTGCCATAACTATCACATTTCAATCATACTTGTGAATAAACCAATGACTAATACCTACGATCACATATGTCATGCTCTGTGTGAGAAATAAGTGGTGACCACTTATATTTTCACTTTGTGTGAGAGGTTTAGATACTCTTAAAACACACAGAGTCTACTTTTGATAAATAAAAACTGAGAATATATAGGTTTTAAGTTGATGTGGCTAGAGGACATGACTCATATAATATCCAACATGTTTTTCCCAACATGCTCTAGTGCACGAATATAATAATTATAGTGGTATTGAATTATATCCAATAAAATTTTAATGAATATTTTCAATCAAAATTCTCAATTATTGGAACAAAAAAAGATTGTCATGGTGATACAACATAACTAGTGACCATGTTTGATACATAACACCTATACAATTAGCATAAAATGGGGAAAACAATTGATGGTTGACTTATAACCTTGATCGAAACCGGAAACATGTCTCAAAATTTCTTTTTAAAACATCTAGGATGTTAACAAGGGTAGTAGGTGAGACAAATGAGAATGAGACCATGTCATTATGTGTCCCGTTATATATGGAGTAGGATAGGGATCCAAATAAGGGGAACAAGAAGCATGTAAGCTGAGTGATGGACAGTTCAAATGGATTCCAACAATATTTGAATTAAGAAACCATGGATAAGAAAAAATTAGTTTAAGTGTATTGGATTAATTACGATTGTAACTATCTTATAGGGGGTAGTAATCTCACTTTCTAAGAGACTAAAGAATATAAACAGTGTGGTATATGAATATAATAAGGACATGAACTATCAAGAGAGGTACACAAATGTTTTTTAGTTATATATCATGAAACTGGGGATGTGAGGAAAAAAATTTATTGTCATATGGTGAGGAAAATGTATGGCTCAAGTTAACTTCATGTGATCATGATGCATCCCATAGTTTAATATCATCTAATTGGGATGTTTCACATAGTTTAAGGTCATAATTTATTAACTCTATCCAAAATCATAAATTCATATTTCATGGAATATAGAAAAATATATTACCAGTATATTTACATGGCATTGAGTGATCCAATGGTGGATCATGTACCACACAAGCATTAGGAAACAGACAGAAGTCAATACAAATAAGGACTAGAGGTCCCATGTAGCACCACAAATCCTTAAAAGGTTATCTGTAGTTTAATGTCCTTCTTGGACATCAACATCTAGTTTAGGGTCAAAATGTTTTTGTCCAATGGTTAGGAGTCATACCAAAATAGTTATACATTGAGCAGTGTGGTGATAATATTGATGCGTATTAGGCTACAGTAGGCCTGGTGCCACACAAATTTTTCCATTTAGAATCCTAGTTTATGGACATATATTGTGGACCATAAGGGTTAATGTGTAGCATGAAAACATTGACAGAAACCCTTATAGAAATACTAAGCCCATGCAAGCCATTATCAGTGTGAAAAATAAGGAATGACATAGGGGGTCTTCCTAACATGTGGGATCACAAATTAGGGGTGATACCATGGGTATAACTCCACTAAAACATGGGAATGTATAAATGTGGTTTGTCGAGACCTTCATGGTCTGGATGATGGGTTGAATGGTGAGTAGTGATCAACTATTGACCATGTCTGAAACACTAGAATAGCTATCCTACCTTCCATGAATGTTATAATAAGATGAAAGATCAACTGTATAACTTGTTTGAAATATAGGAACCATTGTTTGCAGCCAAAACTCAATTACCGAATCGACCCAACATAGGAGGGGTGCAGAAAATCACATGATACCATCACCACTAGGGGGTCCATCTAGATTTGAAATGTGTTGGAATTCTGAACCAATCATTACTTGAATACTGGAATGAAAAATGAGAATATCAAATAGTGGGGTTCAAAACCTGATCATTGTGAATAGTTTAAGGTGTTACTACATGAGCATTGTCAATCATATTAGATTCATGTTTTATAGACTACAAGATCCTAGTTTATGGTCTTGGATTTCAGACCATAATTGTGGCCATGGTGCCAAAGGGTTTTTATAATTATGGATAGAACGATAAATAATATTGTTATCTATCATTGCATATCTAATAAGTATTGGAATCAGGCTATATGTTGATACAAAAATCCCATTCAGTTAAATTTCATGCAGTGAGGAAAAATATAAAACAATGTTGAATAAATAATGATTCCAAAATTACCATAGATTTAAGATCATTGTGTCACAATTTATCTCACTAAAGAAATAATCAAGCCAAATGTAGTTCTTGAATGCATCATCGTAAGATGACAACCTCGGTGAAGGAAATCATCTCTTGTGAGGATTCCCAAGTATCACACTATTAACATGAAGTATCCTAAATTATTTCAATGTATATTTTTATATTAACATCATGTGTTGAGGGTGTTAGCTCTAATTTTAAGGTCATGGAGTTCACCCCATCATATCTCAGTTTATGATAATTCTGTTTGTATCTTAATGTGATAACTCCAAAAGGGGATTTCTTGATATGATGGAGCAGCAGTAATGACATGAGTAAGGGAAAAGGAATTCCAAACACATAATTTTCATTCTGAAGGAGGATTTCATTCAATTTTAAGTCATGATTATTTGAAATATTTGATTCTAACATAGATTAAAATATTCTAAACATTCGACTAGACGCCAAAAAAATGAATATGAATAACTACGCATCCCTAGATGATGAGAATCAAGACGCATGTAGTTATTATAAAGATATATCTCTGCATAGGTTTTAACCATACACTATGATGGAGCATTTTTGGTATCATTTTTTTGTGAGATAAGAGCAGGATATAGAATCCATGAATCATTATGTATCATATTTGGACAGGAATCAATATGTAATGTTTTCAAGATATATGGAATGTTAAATGATGAATTCTAGGTAAAATTTCCTATATGAGAGAAAATTATGATGTTTCATATCTCATCATCATATTTCCAAGATGATGGTTGTTACACAGTTTATTTGAATGAAACTAGGACCCTTGTGACGTATAGTTTATCTTCATGCTATCACATAACTGATGCTATGCAGTTTAATTTTTGGAATCATAAATTTTGAGAGATTAAAATTGTTTATGGTCATAATTATAGGACCTGAAAATATATTAATTTCGGGTATCATGGACAATGGTCCTTCAGTTTATGTTCATTGAGTTTTTTCAATTAGAAAAGGGTATTAAATCAGACATGTGTAGGGTGGTGTTGTAGAAAATCTGACATGAATACGGGACAAGGAGGAATGATTTACACACAAAACACATAAAAAGTCTTGAATGGAGTTTAATGTACTGATTCATATAGCAGAGGATTTCAGTTTAAAGTCATAATGTTCAGACCGAAGGGGGGACTTTATTTAGAGGAATGCATGTGGTGTGGTGGAGAAACAAATCCAAATGTGAATGAGGGCCACGGAAGACCCACCATCATAAACATGTTCCTATAATTTTTAATATATATTTCTACATCATGATTCTTTGGATGGGGGATCTTAGTTTAAGGACATAATGTTTAGACCATGGTGGAGAGTTTATCAACAGTATATATATTACATGGTGGGGTGAGAAACCCAATGTGAATGAGGCCTTATGAGCCTCACTTTAATATGAAACATTCCAAATAAAACCCACATATAGTTTAATTTCATGATTATTGGAATAATGTTCTTAGGTTTATTTCATAGAGTTTGGACCATAATAGAATAGTTTAACATCATGATTCATGGGAAAAATCTTCCTTATGCAATGTATACCTTAAGGGACCTGTCTTTGGTCAGAGGAGTGATATTATTTGCATCCATAGTGTTCAAAGAGTAAACACCATTGGGATAGACTATTTGAATGATTAATAGTTCATTCCACATGGTTTCCAACATTCTAGGCTTCCTTTTGGGTATAGTTAGCTTTATGAGATATAGTACTATGTTAGTCATCCTTAAATTTGAAGAGGTGGACCAACTTGTTCAATGACCTTTCTATCTTGTTTTGGTGCCTCTCTTGGTTATATAAAGCCCAGATCATGCCTTCTTTGAGAGATTCCAACTTAGTTAAATGGACTTCTTCCATTCTGTTTGGCATCTTATGATCACATATAACTTTTCTATGTTGGGAAAACTGGATCTCGATGGGGTACAATAACTCTTCTCTATATCTCATGGAATATGGAGTCACCTGGGATGAATTTTGAGTGGTCATATGATATAAATATAGATAATTGTCGAGACATTCTAAAAAAATCTTCTTGCTCTCAACCACAATCTACTACAGAATGATGGAGAGGGTTTTTTTGAATTCCAAGATCTACCCATTTTCATTTTCATGGTAGTGTGAAATATAGTTGGGTAAGATTTTGTACATAGAATACAACTTCTTTAGCTCACCTTCTTCGAATATGGCTTCATTTTTTCTGAGATTAACAGGAAGGACTCTAAACATATGGATGATATTCGATATAATGAATTCAATAATTTATTAGTACGTGATTTTTTTGAGAGGAGTCACTTCAACCCACATGTAAAATAAATCTGTCGTGGTCAGAACGAACCTAAATTTTTGAGATATTACTAGTTGATATGGTCTCATGAAAATGACTCCCCAAACTAAAAAGGGCCAAGAATACATGGTGTTGTAGAAGGGCTTTAGTGTTAAATGTAAAAAAATATAAAGGATCTATCATGTGAATCATCTTTTGAATAACATGATAGAGTCATGGACCATGGTCGGTTAGATGTAGCACTACCTTCAGATTTGTGGAGTAATTTTAGCTTAACCTGATGAGCAGCTCATGGCCATGCATGGAATTTAGGTATGACCTAAGGGATATTGTTTACATAAATATAGTGGGCAAGAATTCCCTAAAACCCACTTATATAGAGAGTATACTAATGGTTGGGCCCAACCTGGAGGGTGAACTGTGTTATGCAACAAAAGATTCACTCATGTTCAGCTCTGTCTAGAGGTAGAGTGTCGTGATAGAGATACTCAATGATGAGAGTTCTCCATTTGGAGACTCATTATTCTACGTGGGGATCTATGTTATTGTTGTGGAAGAATATAAAGTCAATGGGTTTATGTGTGGGCCATCATCATCTTCTAGAAAGACTGGAGTGATAACCCTTACATGAACCACATGAATGAATAAATTATTTGGGTAAGGAAATACAAGAGATGATGTTATGTTATATATGGCATCAGATCGACTATTCTATGAATAGAAAACATGAGTGTCATCTAGCTGATAAGGGATATGATCCATAAAATAGGGAATGATATGGGATTCATAAATATATTTCCACCATTATTTTGATTGATGTCTAATTAAAAGACACCCTTCACATGAATTCTGGAGAAATCAATCTCATTGGAGAACTGAAGACCAGTAATAAGAGCATGATACTCTGCCACATTATTGGTGTTTCTTCTCATATAATGAATTATTATGGTATGAAACACTATGTAAGGGTGATGAATAGGATCCCCATGCCCACTCTATTGAGTTTGGGATCATGGATCCTTCTATCAGTAGGGTTTCTGGAGGCATCTTTGAAATGTATCTTCCAACAAACAATGTCTGAATCCACTTAAAGGATGGATTCATCTATAAAATTAATATCCATTGGATATTATTCAATGGGTAGATGGGTTCTTAGAGTATCTTACAACTCTTGAACATTCACCAGCTTATGTGACAGGAACATGATATCAAACAATTAATGAATCAATACCCAATATTCTAGATATCAATCAATTTTGGGTGATTATTGATATAAATTACCAGATCCAAACAAGATAACTGCTATATCTCATTATGTTGTAAATAATTATGCAACATCTACACTACCAAATCCATCACAAGGTAGCACTTCTCAATGGGAGACTATTTGGACACTATGTTGAGGAACATGCATCTAAGATAGTATAAATTTTTATCTATACCTTTAATAATCTTCTAAGAAATAAGAGAACCATGGTATCATTCCAGAGTAGACATGTAGCGGGAGAATGTATTTCCTAATATGGGTTTCATAAGAAATGGATGTTAAAGAATATACTACTTTATTTCATCATACACATTCTTGAACTCTTCAACCCATTGATAAAGAGTTCCTTTTAGCATGATCCAATAAAAGGGATTACACATTCCGAAAATATTCACAATGATTCAATATGTATAGGCTATGTTGTCTTGAAGTCCACAGAGCATCTGAAGGATTCTCAATGGAAGAATATATATTATTGACATGATATTCCCTCAGTTTATTTCGATTCCTCTGTATCTGATATAGAAAATAATAATTTTACCATAGGTAACCTTGAAGGAATACATTATTGGGTTTATCTTTAGATGCATGGAGCAATGGAAGACAAAAAAGTTTCTGATATATCATATATACTCCCGACACTAGAGTAATTTTAATACCAAATAAACAACATTACATTACATTAGTTCCATAAGGATTAGTTTGAATATGAAGTTCATGGAACACTGATAGGTGGCTGCGTAATTATTCAGACTAGAGGGAATTTACTATTAACAAATAATACCTTTATGATGATCTAATGGTGGTAGATTAATTATCTCTAGGGTCCATCTAGATTTGATTACATTCCGAGTATCCATCTATAAAGGAGAGATCTTTGAACTACTTTGTTGCATCGGTCAATAATATTGTCATTGTGAGGGTTAAATATCTATTAGACAATGATGGTTGAGATCCTAGAAGTTGATACATACTCTAATATTTTTTTCATCTTACTAACATGAATGATGATGGATAACCAATGGGTGTATAGAAAAAATTAGAAAATGATGACATTGATAAGATTATCATCCTAAACCTTGGCCATGGCACCATGACAAGGGTGAGTTTTTATAGCAGGTTTTAGGAAACCCAGATGATTCATTGGGAGACCATGATTGTATGCAGACTTCTGAGGATCTAGTAATGGAATCTCATCATAACTCTACTAAAACACATCATTATATTGATTTTGGAAAATCCATATACTCTTTTTTCTCATCTAGAGTCATGTATTCACAAAAAAGCATTGTCCTTCAGCATTCCATAATACCATGTTCACCTGAACCAACACATTGATAGTGGTGAAGGAAACCTCTTAAAATAAGGGGAGGGTGTATTCAAAATTTTGTTCATCATCTATGGAAGGGGAGTTAGTGGGAGGGTATGGTTCCCTAGGATAACTAATTCTAGGGGGAACACTGGTGCACTCTTGGGTAGATATGGAATCCTCGCTAGGGGAATAATTCTTTATGGATACAAGATAAAAGAGTATATCATGCTAATTCCATCAAGACATCGGCATTGGGGTCTATTATTGATATAAAAACAATAGTGTTCGGTATTTTTATGTCAGTTCGACCCATCTCGATAAAAAAATCATGTCTGATGTACATTTAGAGCATTGTGGAGAACATTTTAATACCTTACAAGGGTAGGAGTTTTTAGTATTACTTGAGCATGACCTATGTAGGAGAATGAAGTAATCATATGGTGTTATTTTTACTTATGGAAAAAACATTCACTCCTACCATAGATAAAAGAAAATTTCCAATGTATGGTGTTGTATCCTCCAACTGGTGAAATGGAAGGATGAAAATCATTATCCATGTCTTTTCATGGGCTGGCTGTAATTGTGTTGTACTCAAAATCATTTCTCTGAACCTATTTGTCATTGAACATGTAATAAAATAAATCGATATAGAATGATTAACAACAATCAAAGGGAGACAAATCACCTTTGAGTATTCCTACTCAAATATTTAGGGAGTAATAGAGGAATTGGGGATATGAATTGGGAACTGATAAATGAATATGGGGTCAGGGATTACCCATCCATAAGTTGTAGGAAATATCCAATGAGAGAACCATGAATTACGTGTTTTCTATAAATTAACCAAAATGGGTCATATAATAGATTCTTTCATATGGTATCTAATCGGCCCTATCATTGGATCAAATCTTTTGGTCATATTAGATTAGATCATCATCAATCCATCCCATCCTATGGAGAATTCAGGTTAGTGTGAGATTGATCATAGAACCTATCTCAACCCAATGTGAGGAACCTCCACATCATTGAACTAGAAGGTTATTTATAGTGAGATGAAGTTCCCCTCCTCAAGGGAGACCTTATCTTCCCCAAATACTGAGATGAAGGATTGGCACTCTACTCATTTGAACACATCCATGTTGAATTTCCTTATGTATGTGACATCTTTTTCTTCTGGGAGTGGGATTTTTAAGGCTCTGGTGAGGGCCTTTTGCATTTGTTGAGATATGAGGAGAACCTTACTGATCTAGGGCTTCAAAAAAAAACTTTTGAGCTTCTTATGACACCGTAATTTTGATCCAGATGAAGATTTATACAAATTGGGGGTTTCTCAATGGAATGAGGTACCATGGGAACTTCTGTATGAACCACCAGAATTTAGATTATGCTAAAAATGTCTTGATTCTTATTAAGGAACTCACTAACAACCATTGTTGGGTAACTATCGGTTATCTAAGGCCTAGGATATGCTAGTTGCGGCCAATCATGGTGAAGTCATGTATATTCTACCTATTAAAGTAGCATGATCACTAGTAGAAGTGAGTTTGACAGAGTAGGATGAGAATATATTTTATGCTGAAATTTCCACAAAAAACTATTGTATGGCCTCAGTAGCATGCATGGAAAGGCTTGGGGATCTAACATGTGTAATCTGATGGTTTTTATGTCCTTGAATACTTTAATAATGGTAAAAACTGGAGATAATCACAAGGTTATCCTATTAATATTCAGTGTTAAGCGAAATGTTGGGATCTAGCTTCTCAATGGTATCCATGAAGGTATACTTCTTACTATCATCATTGGTGTCTTCCTATAATGGGTGAACTCAGGGAGTGATTCCTATATTTGGGGGATAGAAATCACCAAGAGCAGTTGAGGTATTCCTCAACTAGTAGGGTAATTATTATTCCCTTAAAAAATTAGGGTTTTTTCCTCCAATACATGGAAGGCAGTGAAGTTTATGTCAATGAATCAGTTGGAGAAGTAATAATTACATCTGGAGACTACAGACATTTTAAATGGTTGTGGATGCCACCATGGGTACGAGAAACTACCCTTTAAGACAATTTTTCATCATTATTCTAGGATTAGTGGTTTGAAACCTATAGTTGGTCACCCATAGTATCAGTATCAAGCATGGAAGAGATGCATGTCACTTGTACTAGGACATTTCCCAAATTAACCACTAAATTTTGTATATGGTCCTAGAGCTAGTACTTGAAAACAAAACACTATTTGATGGTATGTACAATGATACTTTTTTATATTCATCATTCAGAGAAGTGAGTGAGCTTGTATTTATGGGGATTCCTCTATTCTGGTAACTTCACAAAACCTTTCTCTATGGTGCTACATTAATAATTGGGAAGATATGTATTCTTGAAGCAGTAGGTATGGGATTTCTTATCTAAGATGAGATATCTTGGAGAATATCTTTCATGAGGGGAATGATCCTTAAGATGGAAAAGTGCCACATTGAATTTTCAAGAAAGTTGAACTTTGGGAGGAGGTGCATATCGTTTTGGCACTGGGAATGGTTTCCATTAATGAGTCTACTATACTCGATGAGGCTGTTAATGGGGTAGATTGTCCAGTAGCAACTATAACATCTCTTAGGCCTCCAAATTTAATGCAACATGATTATATAAATTAAAGGAACTTATTCATGGTGTTATAATATAAAATAGACATTTCACTTTATTATGATTTAATGCTTCCTCCACGATTGTTTCCTCATCAATGAAGTCTGAAAATCCATCTTTTAAGTTCTTATTGATGAGAGTGGGGACCAGCTTAGTCTTGACATTCCCCACACAAATCATCATTAGTTATTATTGGGTTATTGGCATATTGAGTGAATATATGAGGCTCTTCCATTGAGAGAAAAAATCTAAAATATGCTCTTTTACAAGTTTCTTGCACATGAAGAGGTCAACAATACTTGTCTTGTGTGTGGGGGAATTGAACTTGTAAGGAAATTGCCTATCGAGGCCTTCCCAACCAATTATGGACCCAATGGGTAACTGACTATACTAGTAGAACATGTTCCCTTCCATCATATGTAAAAAACATTACATCATTATGACATACTGGTGCTTTGAGGTTCCCAACATGGGACTATTCATTATGATAATGTGGGTTGGATACTGCATCTGTTTTTCCATCCTGTTGAATGTGTTAAGGTAGGATTCCCAAAATTTGCGTGTTCTCGCATATCATGCACCCATGATACATACAGATTTTCATCAGGTGAAATTTCATCCTTTCACATATCAAGGTATTTGTGGCGTTCAGTGAGAGTAGAAATCAGATCATCTTGGCAGGGGTTCTAGTCATGATGAGGATCTATGACTACTAGTGCATTGACATGCTAATAAACCATATAGGTATGCTAGATGGCTGATAGAGTGGAATGAATAGTGACTCATGTAGTGGCGTGGGGTGTGTATGGAGTGGTAGGTTGATATAGATTGTGATTGATATTATCACATGACTTGGGAGGATTTTGTGATGCATACCATGGTCATTTTCCATAAACACGAGTTTCTACCCATTCTGGACACGTGAGATCGCTATGATTGATCGAGGGCATCCTGTGTAGAATGGATTATGGCTTCATGTGCTTCTATAGGTGAGGAGGAATATGATCCTATCACGGGACACCATGATCTAGGTGATTCTCATCATGGTAATAATTCCTGATCCTATTATGATTAATGATCTTCTAGGTTATGGCGTCCAATTCGGGATCAATCTCCACACTCTATGGAACATCAGGTGGATTAGAGGGCTCAGAGGTCCCAATCCACTCTTTACCCTTACTATGATTCTTATTAGGAGGTAATGATTCATTAGGATCATCGAGACCAAGGGTATGGATTTGTAGGTGAGCGCAAACACCTGTAGGGTCAACAATATATTGCACTACCCTAGTCGGTGGGTTGTTTTTTCCCACTACACAAGTGTTCTTGTCCTTAGCCGATATATTATGGACAACCATGTTTAATGTGTTAACAGCTGGGGAAATATCCTCAATATTTCTAGGTAGGTATGACTTTTATTGGATACAATTGATGGTTAGAGTAACATATTGTTCCCTGCCTCAAATTTTTACATATAGGGTTTTCTCATCAATATTTTTTCAAAGCATTTTGATGATATGGATGCATATTTGTTGGAGGGTTTGGTGGTAGTCCTGTGATACAGGATTCTTAGCCACTAGGAGTTCTTCCTACTTGAACATGAATCGCTACTAATATATCATTCAAAAATGTTCCTAGCTCTTTGGGTAGACCAACTAGATATCATGAATGGGAAAATGAGTATCCCCGATTGTCATATAGATGCACCTGACCTGGTCATCGATGATGGACTTCAGGATGCCGATGATGGGGACCACATTCAACTAAAACACCACTTACAACTAATTGGATACCCGAGTGTCCCACAAGATTCCTTGTCTTGATATTGGGCCAATATCTTGTTTGGACCATGATTTTATTAGTTCTCAATAAACAAACTAGTCGAAACACTAATATGGATTGGTATAGTAGTGGACTAGCCGATGCGGGATCCTTTGTGTGAGGTAATCGATCATTTCATGTTGGGTTGTCCCTCAATGATGGTACCAACCATATCATCACATCCTTATAGTATTGGTTCCAAATACTACCTTATGTGTGTGTGATGTGACATTCATCTTTGGGTGTACCATATTATCATTGTCTATCAAATCCCATAATAACTACTCGTGATATTGGGTAGTGTATAAAATGGAACTGGGGATAATAGAGATGACTGCACCATGTGACCTAGAAGGAGAACCAAATATTCCTCCAAATACATGTACCTAAGAAGGTATTAAAGGATTTGGTGAATCTCTTAACATGGGATGATGAAAATCACCTTTTGGGGTCATGTATTATATAATAATATAGATGATGAGGGGGGGTTCTTCATTTAGACAAATTCTACTTTAGAATCTGACAAGAGAACTGTATTGAAAGTGACTTGGAACACCCTGCTGTTTTTACATCAGTGGCATCAGTTTTTCCCTCTTCCCTGGGATGATTCTTTTGGGACGTAATGTTTTTATCATGGGGAGGACATTCTTTATGGTTGCTTATTGATCATGGAGAACATTTTCTTTGGGTTTTTATTTTGTAGTGAAAACATTTTCCATGGATTGTGGGAACATTGGGAGGAATTCCATGTTGATTTGTAGAGTGGGGAGGCCCTCCTCTTTGGTTGGATTATGTGAGAGGATAGACATCAAACTGATCAAACTAGACATGGGGAGGGACTCTACGTTTTGAATCATGAGTATGGGAGGGGACCCACATACTAGGATCCAAACGTGTTTGGGGGACCTCTACTGTGGTTGGTGGATACAAAGGGAGGCACTCTAGGATGAACATTGAAAACATTGGGAGGACCTCAACAATGATTAGCTGTTTCAAGGGGGGGCCTCTATGATTATCAGTGCTATATTGGGGAGGGCCTCTAATTTATCATAGAATCATTTATGTAAGAACTTATCTCTTATGGGTCTATACATTGGGAGGATTTTTATTGGGTTTTGATGAACCAAGGAGGACCTCCGCTTAGATCGATGTTGAAAACATGTGGAAGACCCCTTTATAGATTATTTTGAGCAAGGAGGAAATCCAATCTAGTTGGAATGGTATGCAGAGGACCAAATAACTGAATCTACTCATCATGGACTAACCTATAATGGATACTAATGGTGTAAATAGTTGGTAGAGTCCAACAAACATTCTTTTAGTGTAGCAGAGGTCTCAATCCAAACTGAACATTGATGTGTCCCTACTCTACTGTGGAAGGGATCAGATGAGTTACTTTGAGAGTGGAAGGATCCACTAGTGTTATGGAAGATGATGTATCATGTTTCACATCCTTTAAATCAATGAACTGTCATTGGAGACATGCCATCTGGACTTGGTCAAGCAAGGTGGGGTTGTACACCATTTTCTCCTCAACCTAGGGAAAAATTTCTATTGGTGATGACAAGGCCTAATTTAACCCTCGTTGAAATCTCCCAAGATGTAGTCATAGCCAAGATGAATCAATTACCCCTTCCATGTCATCATAGGTAAGCGAGTCATAGGATCACCATATGGAGAAGATCCGAAAATTGTTTTTTTGTTGGAGTGGGTAGTACTATATTTTTTTATGGCCCTTAATGGAGGAAGCATCTATATGAGGTAGAATGCTATAGGTCCCTACTATCCGTGTCCCTCGTGGTATGGTCTTCCTCCCCCTGATATCATCATATGTTGGTATATATCAATCTCATATAAATGTTTTATTATGGAGAGATGGGGTGTAGACACTGAATAGCCATAGTGGTAGATAATGATGGGGCATAAGCAGTGTTATGTGGAATTTCCATGTTGACACTGCAACCACCACTATGTTTGTTGGAGTTCGATGATAGTTTTCATATATCTTAGGACCTTTAAATAAAGAAGATTAAATTTTTGGAAAAAACAAATTGTAATAAATACCAATGGCCCAATATAATTGAATCTTCCATTTATAGGGAGAGATATTCATGTTGGTGATGTCACAGACAAAAATAGAAAGGATTTACATCCCCAATTTCTCAGGAGTACCTTGATAGGCCCAATAGTTGTTTAGTGGGTCCTTTCACTAGATATCTAGATCTAATGAAATTATAATATAATGATGTCTTGGACAATTGTAGTCCCCTTATTTGAGGAGAAAATTTTCACTCTGGGTTCACCACATAGGTTTCCAGTTCTTTTTTTGGGTTCTCCTGCAAGTCCGCAACATAGTTTGAGCATGATGAATGATTGTATTTCCCCAGATTCACACTTTGCAAAGTTGCGATGTCATCTTCAATTTAATTAGTGATTTTTTCTTCTAGATCAAAATGGTATGATGGGATGTTGGTTTCTCCATCCATGGGTCCCTCCTTAGAATTTTTCACCTAGTCCATGTCTCCCTAATAGAGTTATGTATGTTCGTGGAACTATTTTCTAATGACATATCATTGTAGATACCAAATATTTATGATATTTCATTTTATACATTCTATATTGTCTTGATAGGGAAGCAACCAACGTTCAGTAGAGTAGTCACATCGGGCATCATTGGATTTTCTGGATGCTAGAAACATCAATCACATGTATTTTTCCTCATAAGAGGGATACATGGGGAGGCATTTTAGGAATATAAACTGAGGTATACCACATCAAACACTATGCATCTAATGAGAAAATAATATAAAAAAAATATTTAAATTATGTATCCCATGTTTTATAATGAGGTAGCATTATAATTCATTCCTATAGTTTAATTTCTTGTGAAGATCAATTGATATTGATCAAAAATCCCCTCGAAGGTAGATCATGGATATACGTCCCTAGGGGGGATCACTAGGAATGTTTACTAAAGGATGGATTAAGATTTCACATGGAGGCGATTCAGAGAAGGTGTGTCCAAAAAATGGATGTTTTCACACATTGAAGGTCGATATGTACACCAATGAAGGCGGATCAGAAAGGTACACAACATGGAGGGGTCCTTAAGGTTTACATTTGGTTGGGATTGAATCTCAGGGAGGAAGCCTATGTACCCCATTTAGAAGACCATGATCAAACCCAATGTAGTTTTATGTCATTGTCTAAAGTCATGTGGTAGGACCGATCCATGTAGTTTAATATCATGAAGTAAGGATGCTCATGCTTCGAAAGGAGAATCATAAAGTGATGGTATGAGGATGACACATGAAATATTCTCTTCACAAGAATATTTCAATTGGTTGGATTGGTGGTTTGGGGAATACACATATGAGCTGCCCAAGTGGGTGGCATAAGATCATACGGATGTGGTTCCCGAGTAAAATAAGGATGGATTTTGTGTATAATTATTTGAATGGGGTTGATGAAGTGTTGGGGTGAAAGGCTTGATCCTCAGTGTGAATTACTACGTATCCTGGTTGGTTGAGAATCAAATTCCATGTTGTTCAAAATGGGAATTAGTGGTTTATACCAGAAGTGGAGGCCCATAAAATTGGATCATGTGGTTGGGGATTATTCTTAATAGGGACCATTGGGGGATAAAAGATATGTTTAGGACATACACAAATCATCAGCCTACCTCGTTTGAGATCCTGAACTGATGTCTATATAGAGGGCTACATTGAGGTCCGAGATCATCAATATCATGATTGTCGCTAACCTCTAAGACCATGTGAGTCATGAAAGGTGTGGGAAACAAGAGATACCAGTAGATTGGAAGATCACATGATCCACATTAGCTGGTGGTTGATGAGGATATAAAGACTATATTGATAGGGATTGAACTTCGAGTTTTCATGAATTCTATTTTGGTAATATAGAAGGGAACATATTAGGTTATATCTGAAGAAATATCATAATGAGTTGAAAAGGATCAAGACTGTCATCCCACCCCAATAAAAAAGGATTGGAGTTTTTTATTAGATGGATATCTAGGAGTATTTCATTAATTTTGTAGTGGATGTGTTTCCATTGGTGGAGGATCTCATTTTGGGTCACTCAGGAATGGTACATCCTACATTTTATACAATGGGAGATCCCATAGTTTAAAGTATTTTTTTAAGGATGCATGTTATCTTTAGTTTATGTCATAAATCTATGTTTTTGGGGACTTACTCCTTACCCCTTGGGCTTACATAACTGTCACACATGAAACCCTAGGTCAAACATGTCTTAAAAAATTTTATGTTGGGACGATATGGATGAGTGGTCAGTCATGAGGTCTATGTTAGCATCCCTGTGTTGAAAATCAAGGGTGATTGGTGTACATATACTAAAAAGGAAAATGAAAATGAAAATATCGTGCTACACATGGAGTGGAGTGGGCCATAGTAATGGGTATCACATGTCACATTAGGACTAAAGGTGCAGCAGAACCAAACCAGGATGGGTATAGAATCTTTGAGCACTCAACCTTTCCGATGTGGTGTTAGCAGAATCGACACAACATATAGAGGTCCATGAGAGGGGATTCATGGAGAAAAGTGCCTCAAATAGGGGTTCTTCATGAAGATAAAGTTATTTATGGTTGAAAGAATATTTTTGGTCAATGTTTCTTCACGAAATAGATTTAATGTACCCTGGAATGAAATTTAGGTTTAAGAATGGTATGAATCAGTAATGATTAATCTTTTCATTGCCTCAAGTAACCCTTAGGTAATTCCTCCTTCAAGAATGGTGCATGACATTGTTAAAAGAACCCCCACTTATGTGAGGGTATTTAGAGACATTGGGAAATTATTTCACAAGGATAGGATTCTTTAGATTTTCCATTTAGGTTTGGTTCATGATGCTCTAGGTGCTTTGCAAATCCAGAGAAATTTTGAAAGTCCAAAGGTCAGGTATCCATCCCTTAAAGGGAAGATGTGTAGGGTGTTTACAAGAAATGGTTTCTTGTGAAGATGTGTTGTAATTCACGAATCAAATTATGGCTTCACAAATGACCATGGCTCTATCAGAATCATGAACCCATTCATTATTACTTTGCATGGTCATGGTGTAGTGTCAGCCTCACGAAGAGTATCATTAGATCCCAATGCATCCACAGTGGTGGCGGGGTCTTCATGAAAATTCTTCATGATGAAGACTCTTCAAATGGTTTTTGGGTATATTTGAACTTATATATTCTTCCAAATAGTTGTGTCCACCTCAAATAATCTCATTGTACATATTTTGGAACCAACAATGACCTAAAAAGATCAAAATGAAAGAAATCATTTATTTTCCTAAAATTACTACATGATAATAAAATTCATGAGTTTCATTATGTATTGGTCATAAGATTTCACAATATTAAACATAACCATAAACAATCCTGATAAACAATGAGATTATCACATAAATCCTCGACCACACTAGTATCATTTAGTCAAAGTCCACAAAAAATAAGCAAAATTTTACAGATATTTTGATCAAATAATTTCATTACATGAATCATAAAACACTATCATTTGATGTACATACAAAACCCAAAAGAATAAAATGGTTAATATGTTTTTCATTCCACGAATGTAAAAAAGAGATGAAAATCACTTTCTTCTGTAGTAATATTTTTAATCTTATGAAAATAAATAATCACATTAAATAAAACATTAAAAATTAGAAAAACTAAGATATTATTTATATAACATTCCAAATTTTTATTATATTCACCACACAAAACAAATGTATGGTCAGCATGTTATATGTGTCCCAGAAATAAATGTGAGATAAGAAGTATCTTACACTATGTCCTAACATCCTTTAACACATTTGAATCTCCAGTATAATAAATAAGAGATTATTTTAAATTTTTTATAGTTATATAAACATATTTTTCATGTCATATTTGATTTTCCTTTGACAGATTGTTACCTTGTTTTTAATATTTCATTATTAAAATCAAAAATCTTATAATAACGTCATCATTTTTCAGGTATGTTTTGGTTTTGTATCATTGGTCATGATGATTTTATCATTATTCAATCATATCTAAAATTTTAAATAATATATAAATAAAATATATATTTAGTATAAAAATATTTATTTTAATCCATAAAATTTAGCGATATAAAATAAAGTACAACATTTGTGGATATGGCGTGTCATTCGTACGCATGAACACACTTTCCATTTTCTCAACATATGAATCAAAAGAAAGGTAAATAATATATTACCATTTCATAAAAGATAATATATCTTATATATTACATTTTTTTTAAATTATCCTTATTAAATTCCTTGTAAAAATATGTGAAGAATTAATACCATCCCTTCATGAGGCGGTAGTCCTATTGTAGGGACCCAAGCTTGATGTACATTGACATTAAATTACTTTTTCGGAACAATTAATACATAAAAAAAGACACCCAAGGACCATAATAGTTTATTGTCTTTGGAAACTCATATCAAAATCTTCTACTCTTGGTGAATGATCTTCAACATCTCCCATAATGATCATCCCCTTTGGTTTTATTACCTAAGACCTTCCTTTATATCATAGGGATATAAAAACATATAAAAGGTGTGCTCAAATTCTTTTTAAGGTTAAACATGGAGAACATAAAACAATCAATAAACATTTGATCGTATGAACATTATCAGGACATAAATCCTTACAGTACATAAGGAATAGATCATAATGAAACATTATTCATGATAAAATAGCATTGGAATAAAAAAATGTAATTTTGGAAAAACATTAATCACATGATATTATTACAATAGTATCCAAGGCATTGCTGCCAAGACCATCATAGTGGAAAAATTCCATTACTGAACCAGGATTACATGTCATTCCAGCCCAGTATTACTGAACTGGTTTTACTTACCGTTCGAGCCATGTTTATCTCATGAGATATAAAACATTACCCAATTAATTTGAGGGGGATATAGGTCCCACCCATCTCATAATGAAATAATTCCTTTGTGTGCCACAAAATAAACATAAATCATTCATCGTAACCCAAAGAATAATATGGGTTTGATAAACATAATCATATCATAACATAATACATATAAACCAAAGGGATATCATTTAATCATAAGGAAAATAAAACCATGTAAATAATAGAGACATTATACTTAACACATAAACATACTAAATAATTTCATCTTATATGGAAAATAGTTTTGATAAAATACATGAAATGAATTCACGAGGAAAATATCGTTTCTTTTTCAAAATCATTTTCTTTTCAATAAATTACATGTAATTTTAAAAGAAATAGATTTATGTTGAAAATAATACTGAAATATATTATAGGAAGGTTCATGAAAATAAGACGTTATTAAACCATAAAAATAATTTCTTACTGTATAAGTTAAAAAAATTTCTATTTGTACTTTTTCCAGAAAAGTCAAAAAGTACCTCGTATAGTAAACAATAAAATGATTACTCCATACCATGTGGTAAAAAAATGGTTAAAAATTACATTAAATATAAATGTAATAATATTAAACATTTTATGAAAACATTTTGAGAAATCATGGATATAGATGATAAACACAACCCTAGAAAATACATACGAATAAACAATCTCATATAATAGTGAGATTGGAATAATAATCCATTACCAATTCTAATCAGTGGAGTCATATATAGCATAAAATATTTAAAATTACCTAAATATTTAAATATAATATTTTACATAATAAAAATATTAAAAAATGAATGGTACTCATAAACACCATACAAAATAAATAGTGGGTGATTAAGACATATGTCTCACAGAAATAAAATTGAGACGAAATAACACCATACCTAAGGACTGATATGCTTTGAATGTATATGATCCTACTGTATAGTGGGTTTAAACATATTATTAACATGAAACAAAAAATAATAGTATTTATGATATCATACACGATTCACTTAGGACTTTATAGTATTCATTCATTTATCAATCCCATGTTAAAGTATCATTTTTGGTAAAATCGTTTCATTTATTGTACGTGTTTTAACTTGTAATTATTCATATGATTGCTTAGATCATGATTACATACATCCAGAATGTAAAAAATTATTTATATATAATAATATTCATAATATATAACATATATAATAGATTGATAAATAGAATAAAATAAACCATTCATGGTGACGGAAGGTCGTACATAAGCATGAACACTATTTTCATTTCCTTATTAAATTGAATGGAAGTATGTAAATAACATATATATAAATCTAGTATCCTTATAATTTCATATATTTCAGGATTATTTTATATATATACTTTATAATCATTTTTGAATGGTTAACATGGATAATGAATCTCATCGTGTTGAGGGGAAGGTAATTCGTACGTACGCAGGAGCAATGATATCGATCCAATAATTATTGAATGGAATTGGAGAGGATGATATAATGTCATAGAATTATTATGATGTTATAATAATCATATATAGTAATTCTTTACACCATTATACCAATCCATGTGAGGTGGTGGTGGAAAATAGACTACACCATGACGTGGAGACCGTATTTCATACGTACGCACGCGCGATGATTTCATTTTTCATAGGATGTATAGATAGTGAAATAGGTTTGTTTAATATTTATAATAACATATCAGTATACGAGTGATACTTATTTTATTACATTATAAAGAAAAAATAAATAAGGGGAAGTAGAAGAAGAAATTAATATGAAATAATCAGTAATGAATATTACATCTTCTTCGATGAGCCTCTTTTAAACCACATCTAAGGGCACTAAAGTCGGTCTTTGAAGAGGAAAATGACTTCAATTATGTTGATATGTAAGTGGTGAAGTGAAATGGATAGGGTTTGGCCGAGCTTGAAGGACCAAAATGTTGTGAAGAGGAGAGGGATGAGGTTCCCTTTTATAATGGAGGAGAGGGGCACTTTTTGAAACCTCAAAAATATTAATTAATAATAAAATAAAACCCCACTTAAAAAAATACAGAAAACACTCAAGTATAAGATTATATGATATAGGGTTGTAATCTAATTATCCAATAATATTTATATATGTTTTTTCAATACATTAAACATTATTATTTTGATTTATCCATATATAATCTATTTTATTTTATTTGTGGTAATAATATTTTAATTTTTAAATTGTTATAAATACTTACTTATGTGTTGTGAATTTTCTATAATTAGATATATTAATACATATTAGACTATATAATATTTAATTTTTAATTATTAAATATTTTTTGTGATTTTTAAGAAATTTAATAATATGTTATTTTTATAAAATATCAATAGTTTAGATTTTGACGCTATACAATTATTTGAATTTTAATAAAATCCACACAAAATATAAATTCAACCCAAAATATTTAATAGATTACTTTCATGTCATATAAATCTATAAAATTTTTATTGATCATTAATTAGTTCATATATTTTTTAGTTTAATATTTTTGAAACCATTTATTTGATATTTCTTTTAATAGAATAATTTCTACAACATTTGTGTATAATTATTTAATATACTTATTTGTTGCATAAAAATTTAAAATAAAATATTATGATGAATATAAATATAATAAATTTCATAATAATACTTTTACACAAATTTATCGTCTTAAATTCGCAATATTTCTATTATTATATTTATTAAATTTTGAAGGTGACAACTTTGACATCATTTAAAATAATATAATATAAGTGTCATAATCTGTTTTATAATACTCTAAATTTTCACCAATTATACCATTGGTTCATTATGGTTTATATATTAACTAAAAATACGTTTTCATCAGCTGTTTGGGCCTTTTAATTTGTATTATTATTTTAATAAAAACTATATTATTATTTGTTCACTAAATAAATAATTTCTACATCATTAATGTATTACCTATTAATGTAATTCAATTTTTCTTAAAAATTACAATTAAATTACCATGATAAATAAAAACATTTTATCTTTCAAATGATTATTTATAATAAAATTTATATTTGGTATAACCATATATTAAAAATAACCAGATTATTAATGTTTGAGTGAGACATATTTCACATTCCTTTAAATAAAATAAATAAAAGGTCTTAATCACTTACAAGTGGGTTCAATAGATACCATTTGGACCAAAGTATATTTTAGGACTTAATATAATCATACAATAATATTAAGACAATTGTTAGGGTAATTTTATAATATTATATTTACCCTTAATTACCCTTTTTACCTTTAACTAACGTAAATAAAATTTACCGTAGTTACTATTCATAATGCCCAAAAATAAATTAGTCTATTTACATAATTTTGAACTACTAATTCTTAATATGGAGTCCATTTTTCCAAATTCTACACATAGAAGTTGTAGAAATTAATTTAAAATTAATATCGTTGTTGAAAAAAGGGGCTTTTGTTTAAAAATTTAGAGAAGATTGAAATGATTTTACCAAAGAATTCAATTTAAAATTAATTTTAATGACATAAATTATATTAAAAGGTAAAAATATATTCTATATATTCTTATATACAATTCAATTTTATATTTTCATAATATTAATTATCTGGGTGAAAACAGTTGTTTTTAATTAAAATTTAGTGTATTATTACTATTCATCAAAATAAGAAACTTATAAGAAAAAATCAAAAATTTATCCAAAGTAAATTTTTATATCCTGATTCAAAATATTAATTTTATAATGTCATATTGAACTTATAATGTTTCCAAAAAATTGATTTAATATGTGTGCGCCATAAAATGACGGCAAAACTGCATTTTCTGAAAAATACTTCATTTATAAAAAATTGATTTTGTTCTCATACCATGTTTTAGTAAAGGTGTAAGATGAATTATAATTTCATAAAATTCAAAATGTGGTAAATACTATTCATAACGTCTAGTTCATAATAATATTATAACAATATATCGTTGTTTAGTAAAATTCAGAATTGCGTAGAACACATGCTATTGATGAAGGTCTCTCTTGCGTGCAACACAAGCCAAGAATAGTGTTGTGTATACGACAAGAATATGGTGTCTCATGCAACATAATATTATCATTGTGTAGCGTAAAACACCAGACATAAAAGAAATTAAAAATATTATTTCTCATAAAATCTTGAGGTGTTACATTCTACCCCCATTAAAATGAATTTCTGCCTCAAAATTCATCTGTGTTATAAATCATTTACTACTAGAACGTTTCATTCATAAAAACCTACATCGTAAAAAGAAATAGTAAAACTAAAATTTAAAAGGGAAATTTAGAAACAAAACGGTCACCAATGTAACTCAACACTGAGCTTCCACAAAAGAGAATATTGGTGCAAATATGGACATGGAAGAGAAATCTGACCATCATGATCTAATGAAGAGTGGTATAGAACATGGAACTAAAAAATCCAACTATCACAAAGCCATAAATTTTTGATTATCTAAGGTATCATCTGATTCCTCAGATATGAGGGTACTATGACAACATTTTTGGTTTTCACGATCATTTCCTTGAAGTTGATGGATTTTTTTCGATGAGGATAAATACTTACCTGATTTTGGTCTAAAATAATAATTGGGCATTCCATGAAGAAATTATAATTCATCTCTTATTTAAGTAAATGAAGTTGAATTTGTCATTCATGAAGTATTATCATCTCATGCGATAGATTGAGAGGTCATTCCATCTCTCTTTATCAGAAAAAGGCTACCACTAATTATTCAATATACATAAGTCCATATATGGTGTATATGATTCCAAAAATGGAATTATAAATCTTCTATCATACCACTCAATAAAATAAAACTTATTTCAACTAACCAGGGACTTCCTGTAGGACTGTGGTAGGCGATAAAGTCCTGTCGCACTTCAGTTGTAGGTTCGATTCCCGCAACCTTGTCTGACTTGATGGGTTGTTACCCATCCTGTAGGTTGTCCTTTTTCTAAAACTATACTATTATAACATTCTAGAAAATAATGTATTAGACTTAAATAATATTATTTTATATCCATCATAATTCATTCTATTGTTTAGGCTTATCCAAAATACTTCTGTTCAATCTTATAGTATAAAGAAAAAGATTACTAGATAGTTCATCTACTAAGCATGTAAATACAATCATTTATCCCCCATATATCAAAAGATATATATTTTTTGGTCTCATTACAAATATGTGAATAAATCCATAATGTATTCTCTTGAAACATGAATTACCATAGAACCTTAATGAAAACATGAATTTAGAAAAAAGTTAACTATTTCCACATACCAAAATCCCAAAATTTCTATATACTCAAACCATGATATCACTTTGTCCTTGTATCAATCATGATATCATTAATACTATTAAACATATTATTTTCACCTTATCCCTTCATTATGCACATATCATTTGCTTTCCAAAAATATTTTAATCACTTTTCATGGTTACCGGTACCATATTCTTATGGAAAAACACAATGGACCAATACACCGATATTTCAATATAACATAAAAGTAACTCAACCACATTATTCGTGAATTCCAAAACCCATGCCCTTCTATCTATTCTATTCAATGATTGGAATGGAATTTTTCCTTCCTTGATTTAGAAGAAACCTCTTAGGACATGGCTTTGATTTGGTTACTTCCCATGTTCTCCACAGATAAGACATTGAACTCCATAATAGTCTATCACTCTATGACCTTTTCCCCCATAAAGATAACATATTCCCCTCCATTTGAGGTATTTCATAAGGTTATTCTTCTCTTCTTCATGATATGTAGAAATACTAATCTTCCTTCCTCTATGTTCCTCACTATTCAAACATGAATAAGAGTCCATCTTCCTCTTATTTGATTACATATGAATACAACTAAAGTTCACCTAGATAATCATATACCGAGATGACTGATTCGGCATAATCATAATATCTTTCTCCTCAGGAATTACACAATTGTTTTGATCATTATCACCAATTATTCCATTGGAATCAGTTTTAACCGAATTTGTTCCTATTCCCTCCCTTGACTGAAACCAGAAACCATTGTGTGAGAAATATTTAAAATAACGATGAACCACATAATCATAAAAATTCACTTATGGGATGTCTAACTTATCAAAAATTCATTATTCCATGACACCCTAGGTTTACTTTAGGTTATTCATGATCGATAACATAATTCTAGGTCTATATTCTATAGTTATACTAAACCATAGAGACATCCCTAGACAAACTTTTTAAATATCTCAAGGGATCTCACTAATGTTTTCACATCCTTGTTTGTGAAAATTAACCAAACCATTCCTTTGATACCAACTGTAGTGACTCAAGCTTGATGTACATGAAAATTACATTACTTTTTCATAATACTTAATATCTAAAAAAAGACCCCCAAGGACCGTAATAGTTTACTAACTTTGTAAAATCGGAATATAATCTTTTAATAATGGTGAATGGTATTCAACATCTCCCATAAAGATCTTCCCCTTTTGATTTCTTACCTAAAACCTTCCTTTTTATCCTATGGATATTAAAACATAAAAAGGGTGAGCTCAAATACTCATTATGGGTAAACATGGAGAACATAAAACAATCCATAAACAATTGATCATAAAAACATGAACATGACATAAATCATAGTAGTATATAAGGAATTGATCATAAAGAAACATTAATCATGATAAAATATAATGGGAATAAAACATATAATTTTGTAAAACCATTAAGCACATGATTTTATTTCCATAGTTGCCAAGGCATTGCCTCCAAGACCATCATAGTGGGCAAATTCCATTACTGAATCGGGTTTACATGTCGTTCGAGTCCTGTATTGCTAAACTGGATTTACTTTCTGTTCCATCCATATTTATATAATGATATATAAATTTTTACAAAATTAATTAGATGGAGATATAGGTTCCACCCATCTCATAATGAAATCAATCTTTTTGTGCCACAAAATATACATAAATCACTCATCATAACCCAAAGAATAATATGGGTTTCATAAACATCATCCCATCATAACATAATCCATATAAAAATTGGATATCATTTTATCATAAGTAAAATAAAAGTATGTAAATAATAGAGACATTATACTTGACACATAAATATACTAAATAATTTCATCTTAGAAGGAAAATAGTTTTGATAAAACACTTGAAATTAATTCTTGAGGAAAATATCCTTTCTTCTTAAAAATAATTTTCGTTTCAAAAAATTCCATACATTATTAATATAAAAGTATTTTTATTGAAAATAAACATTAAATATTTTCTAGGAATCTTCATTAAAATAAGGTGTTATGAAACAACAAAATTCTATTCTTTCCGTATAAGTTAAAAAAACATTCTACTTGTTCTATTGCCAAAAAAGTCAAAAAGTACCACATATGGTAAACAAATGAAAGATTCCTTCCATACCATGGGGTAAAAAATTGGTAAAATTACTTTAAACATACATTGAATAATATTAAACATTTTATGAAACATTTTTTGAAAACATGTATATGGATGATTAACATATCCCCAGAAACACATATGAATGAACAATATTGGATAAGAATGAGAATGGAATAAATATCCCATACCAATTATAATCAGTGGAATAATACAAGTCATAAAATAATGAAAATTATATAAATATATAAATATAGTATTCTTCATAATAAAAATCTTCAAATGGTCATGGTAATCATAAACACCATACAAATGAAATAGTTAGTGATTAAGGCATATGTCTCACAGAAATTAAAGTGATACGAAATAATCCCTTACCTTAGGTCTGATATACTTCATATGTATCTGATCCTCTTTTATAGTTGGTTTAAACATATTATTAACTTTTAATAGACCCATAATTATATTTTTGATATCATATATCATATAGTTAGGTCTTTATATTATTCATTCATTTGTCAATCCCATGTTAAAGCAACAATTTGGGTAAAATCGTATCATTTGTTGTAAGTGTTTTAACATGTAATTAATCATATTATTACTTAAATCATTTTTAAAAAATTCCAGAATGTATAAAATGATTTATATTTATTATATATTCAGAATATATAATATATATAATAGATCGATAAATGGACTGAAATACATTGTTAATGGAGATGGTAGGTCATACACACGGATGAACGTTGTTTTCATTTCCTTATTAAATTTAATGGAAGCAAGTAAATAACATATATATAAATACAATATCATCATTATGTCATATATTTAATGATTATTTTTTATATATACTTTATAATCATTCTTAAATGGGTAACATGGATAATGAATCTCATCGCATCGTGGAGACCGTAATCCGGACGTATGCACGAGCGATGATATTGTTTCCATAATTATTGAATGGAATTGGAGTGGATGATATAATATCTCATAATTAAAATGATGTTATAAGAATATTATATAGTTATTCATTACACCATTAAACCAATCCAAGTAAGGTGGTGGTGGAAAACAGATTACACAATGAATTGGTGACGGTATTCCATACGTACGCACACGCCGTGTTTTCATTTTCCATAGGATGGATATATTGTGAAATAGAGTTGTTTCATATTTATAATAGAATATCATTATATGAGTGATACTTATGTTATTACTTTATAATGAATAAAATAATGAAGAGGAATTAGATGATGAAATAAATTTTAATGAATCGGTAAAGAATATTACCTCTTCTTCGACGCGCCTCTTCTAAACCTCCTCTTAGGGCACTAATGTTGGTATTTGAAGAAGACCAGAACTTCAAGTATGTAGATATGGAAGTGGAGAAGTGAAATTTAATGTTTTTTTCTTATATTTAAGGCTAAAAGTAATTTTAATAGGAGAGGGAGGGGTGCCCTTTTATAAGGGAGGAGAGGGGAACTTTTAGAAACCACAAAAATATTGATTAATAATAAAATAAAACCCCACATAAAAACCTCAAAAAATCCATCAATTCAGATATTAGTAGATATAGGTTTATAATATCATTAACCAATAAAATTTATATATGTTTTAAGTTTATTTAAAACCTTATCATTTTGATGTATCCTTATTTAATATATTTAATTTTATTTGCGGTAATAATACTGTAATTTTTAAATTGTTATAAATACTTACATGTGTGTCATGAATTTTCCATAATTAGATTCATTATTACATTTTAGAACATATAATTCTAAATTTTAAATTTTAAATTTTTTTTGGTTTTTAAACAATTTAATAATAAGTTATTTTTATAAAATATCAATATTGTAAATTTTGACATTATTCAATTATTTGAATTTAAATAAAATCCAGACAAAAGATATATTCAAAACTAAATATTTAATAGATTCATAACATGTAATATTCATCTATAAAATTCTTTGAGAACATTAATTAGTTCATATAATATATATTTTAATATTTTTAAAACCATTTTTTGATATTTATTTTAATAAAATAATTACTAAACCTTATTTGTATAATTTTTTAAGATACTTATTTGTTTCATAAAATTTAAAAATAAAATCCTATGATCAAGATAAAAAAATTACATTCCATAATAATACTTTTACATGAATTTATCATCTTAAAGTCACAAAATTGAAATTGTTATATTTATTAATTTATGATGGTGTCAACTTTGACATTATTTAAAATAAAATAATATATGTGTCATAATCTCTTTTAGAAGGCTCCAAATGGTAAAACATTATTCCATTGAATGATTACAGTTTATATATACATGACTAATAAGTTTTTTTTCAGGTTTTTGGGCTTTTTTATATGTAGTATTATTTTAATAAAATCAATATTATTCCTTTTTCAATAAATATATAATTTCCACCTCATTAATGTATATGCTCTTAAGGTAATTAAATATATCTTAAAAAGTACAAATAAATTACCATGATAAAGAAAAGCATTTTAGATTTAAAATTAGTATTTATAATTGAATTTATATTCTGTATAACATTATATTAAAAATAATCTAATTATTAATGTTTGAGTGATACATATTTCACTTTTCATTAAATAAAATAAATAAAAGGTCATAATCACATACAAGTGGAATCCAATAGATACCATTTCAACCCAATTATATTTTATCACTAAATAGAATCATCCAATTATATTAAAACAATTGTTAGGGTAATTTTATAATATTATATTTACCCATAATTTTCCGATTCACCTTTAACTATAGTAAATAAAATTTACCGTAGTTACTATTCATAATGCCCAAAAATAAAAGTATCCTATTAGCATAATTTGGACCTAATAATTAGAAATATGGAATAAATTTTTCCAAATTCAAGACACAGATTTTGTAGAAATTAATTTAAATGTAATCATGTTGTCGAAAAAAATAGGTTTTTGTTTAAAACATTGAAAAATATTGAAATGAGTTTATCTAAGAATTCAATATAAAATTAATGTTAATTACATACATTATACTAAATGGTAAAAATATATTCTATTTATAATTTAAAACCATTAAATATTAAAATTTCACCATAAAAATTATCTTGATGAAAAAGTTGTTTTTAAATAAAATTTAACATATTTTTACTATTCATAAAAATAAGAAACTTATCAGAAAAATATATAAAATTTATCCAAAGTAAATTTTTATATAATTATTAAATATAATATGTTTAATTTGTCAAATTTAACTTATAAACTTGTCAAAAATTTGATTTTAAATGGGTGCGCCATAAAAAGACGACAAAACTGTATTTTGTGAAAAATACTTCCTTTATATTGAAAATTGATTTTGTTCTGATACCATGTTCTAAAAAATGTGTAAGATGTATGATAATGTTATTAAATTAAAAATTTTGTTAATAATGTTCATAACGTCTAGTTCATAATAATATTATTACAATATATCTTTGTTTAGTAAGCCTCAATATTGCGTACAACACACGCTATTAAGGAAGAATTCCCTTGCATAAAACACAAGCCAAGAATAGTGTCGTGTATAATACAATATAATATGGTGTTGTGTATAACACAATCTAATCTTAGTTTAGCATAAATCAAAAGACATCTAAGCAATTAAAAATATTATTTCTCATAAAATCTCTGGGTGTTACACATCTGTTCACACAAGTGATGTTATTATAATCCCATAGAATTGTAAGTAATAAGGTATGTGTTATATAATAATTAAATAATTAAATAATTTCACAAATATCATATATAATTTTTTTTAAAAAAAATCATTATATCTATCCATTAGAGGTTGTGATATAAAAAGAATACCATCGATTCTCAAGGTGGTTGTCTTCCGTAAATATGATAGAAAATTTTGTTTCTCATTTGATGGAAGTGGAGTTTGATGTAGGTAATGAAATTTACATCGTAACATATTATTATATTTCATATACATTTGAAATTATATTATCATATGAGAAAATGATTTTAATGATGTTGAATTATAAATAATATAGAAACTCATGTTTAAAATATTACCTCTTCTTTAGAGAACCCCATTATATTTATACCTGAAGTCTTATTCGGATGGTTTCATAAGAAGAATAATTCATATTATATTAATTTATTAATTAATTAATATATTTTTCTTTTATTTCCCAAAAAATCATTTTTAATTGTTAATATGAGAGAAAAGGTGCTGGGTTTTTATAACTGTGGGAGAGGACACAGATGGAAGTTTTTTAAATGAAAAAATAATAGACATATTTCTCAGATAAAAAAAGGGTTTAAATTGGTAATTAACCAACCATAGTGGTTATAAGGTCTAAATAGGTCTATAAAATGGATTTTAGAAAATTCCATATATCATTTTATCAGTTATTATTTTAGTTCTACCCGATAAATACATGTTATCCTTAACTATGATAATTAATTTTGACGGTTTTTACTATTATTTTTGGTCACAAATTAAGTTAAAAATTTTATTTAAAATTATATATTCTATTTAATATAATTTAATCCAATTTTATAAATTCCCTTCATATGAGGAAAATTATAATTTAATATTATGCACAGATATGTGATGAAGAATAAGTATTTTGAAGTTAAAAGTTTCTAAATTTTTAAAAGTTTTTATATGAAAATAAAATATGAAATTTATTAAAATAAACAATAGTTGATTAATTGTTATATAATTGAGATAAAATTATTTTTTAAATAAGTTTGAAATAAAATTGAACCATTTAAATTCTTCATATAAAATTGATGTTTTCAATGGAAAACAATAGTTTCCAATATTCATTAAAAAATTCATATTTTCCAAAATAACCCGAAATCGTTCACTATTATATAATTTATAAATTTTTATTCAAAAAACGAATTTATTTTTCAAAATAAGGTTTTGTTAAAATATAAAAAATTAAGTTTATTCATTGTTCACAAAAATAAAAATTAAACATATTTTGAGAAAAAAATATTTTTCTGAGAATAAAAAGTATTTTCCTGTGAAAGAAAATTATTTTTGTGAAATAAAGTATTTTTTGGTACATATATAGACTTTACAAAATATTATGTCAATTTTATAAATTTTATTTATTTATATAAGACCATAATACTTAATTTTTAAATTTTTTGTTATTTCAATTTATACAGCCATGTTTAATGGCAATGTGATAATAATCATGATTCAATAAAAATATTAATAGTTTGTCTCAATTTGTTATAACTCGGTGTTTTTTATAACACATGATATTTATTAAATTAGATTTATTAATAAAAATATAATTCATAAAAACTCTGGTTGAAATAGAACTAACACTTCTTGTTTATCAATTTCACCATGATTTTTATGAAGTGTATTATATATGAAATTTTATATAGGTGTCATAAGTGGTCAGTTTAGGTGGAGAAATTGATGATTTTGTGTTAATTGTGTTATTCATTTTATAATATAAAAAATTTCCATTTTATGGGATAGATGTAGGTTCTGTTATTTAACGATTTTTCTTAAATGTCTCAAACTCTATACCCAAAAAGTTCATTGGTGTGAAACTCAATATTTGCTATTGATAATTTAATTATGGATGTTTAGTTCTGTAAAAAACTAGTTGGTTTAAAATAATATATATAAATGAATATGTTTATTGACACAAAATTTTGGTTGTGTGGGTTAGGGGTTTAATAGTTGGTACTAAATCCAGGTTTAGATAACATTATTATATAATAATATTGCATTATTAGGGAATTTTTAAGCCAAATGGTTTTTATGTGATTTAATGTTGACGAATTCTGGATATTATCATAAAATATTAATAAATTTTGATTGTATACATCATTATAGTATATATTCATTAGTATTTATTTTTATATGGTTTGGGGATTGGTACTAGAGATAAATAGTGAAAACCCTATTTATAAAATTATATTTTGGAAAACATTCTATAATATTAGAAATTTATTGAGTGTGTGGAATCCTATAAGTAACATACCTATCTGAATAGAATAAATTTGATGTTGGTTACAAAACATATGCTCCTAGGGGTGATAACCCTAAAAGGGTACGTTTATGTTTTAACTCGATCATTACTTAGTGAAAAAGTGTACCTACCAACACACTGAGTAAAATACTGCCAGGGGATATTTTTTGTTAATTAACATGTTCTATATAAACCACTATGTGGGATTTTAATATAATTTGGTGATATAATATAAAACAAGACAACCTAGAAAACCTATTTCAAATACGAATGTTGACAAAATGGGTTAAACTAGAGGATTTAATGGTTTATATAATTATATCATAGTTGAAATGAAAGTGTTAAAGGTTAAATTTAATGTTAAATAAAACAATAAATATTAATATTGAGTTTTTATATTCATATGTTCATTTAATCTAATTTTATTGGAAATTTTCATAATAATTTTGGTATTAATATTTGGTTCAAAAAATGATAATGAAAATGGGGTTGTAAATTGTATATATTAAGAAACTCATAAGACTTATAAATATTTGAAGTCATATATTTAGAAAAAAAATGTTTTGTAAACTAAATATATTCTTATTATAAACAGATATTTATGTTTTAAAGTCTTACCCATGATAGTTTGTTGAAATTATATCATAATTGTAACCCTTATATATATATTCATTAGTGACCATTTATTAAAAAATTTAATGATGAAATTTATTTAAGGGTGGTGAATATACCACCTCAAGATTTTAGTGTCTACCTTCCTCCAAATCGATATTATGTTCAATATCTCTCCCTACACATAACCTCAAAATAGAAAGAATTGTGATATATTTTATTAAGAAAAAATTATAATTAATATATATAATTGTAAAAATATAGTCATTATGATCTTGAGTATTATTAAAAGAATCTTTTTTATGAAATATAAATATATAAACATAAATGTATTTTTTAATAATAATTCATTAATAAAATTTAATTTGCGTATCCAAATTATTAATATATTATTTTTATGCATAATAATATATTTTTAAAAAATTATTTTTAGGCCCTATACATTTTTTTTTAATTTTAATAAAACATTCATATTTTAGTTAAATAGTCATAAAATTTATTTTTTATATGATTAATAATTTAACACTAATTTAATTTGATAATTATAATATATAATAATATGAATAGTAAATATTTAAAACAATCATTTCCTAATTAAATTGGGTTTTTTATCTCGTATATTTCTATTCTAAAGTTAAGTTCCTAAATTTGATAATTTTTATGCGAAATAAATAAAACTAATTTTTAGATTTATCATTTAATTAATATATTAAGATAAATCTTTATGATTTTTCTTGAAAGATTTTTTAATTAAATAGTGCAAAATTCAGTTTATACAAATACTATGACTATTATTGCATAATTTGGATATATGAATCACATATATTTTTTTGAAAACTATTCCAAATAAAAAATTTATTTAATAAGTAAAAAATTACCTTTAAAATGATATGTTTCATTTATAAACCTGTGACAAATATTATACAACCCAATATTATTTTTGCTAAAAAATATTTTTGTTATGTTAAGATAAATTATATTAAAATTATTTTTTACCAACACTATAAATTTAATCATATATATTATTGGTAATATTTTGGAAATGAACATCCAAATAATCAAATAATTTCAAATTTAATTTTTGAAGTTATTGGGGATATAAAAATAGTAAACATGGTAAAAGTAAATTATTATAAACCATTAAGGTAAGTATAAAATGACTAAATTTGAAAAAAAATATCTAAAAATTTATAGTGAAGGGTTACCATGATCTAATCCTATTGAAACATCCATTATATTAATATTTTAAACTCACATTCCATGATTAGTGAATTATTTTTTATATTATTAAAAAATTTCATCTCTCATCGGTTATACCCATTTTAATTCCATTATATTCATATAATTTTTTTTTCTTTTAAATCCAAGAAAAATCCTTAAATCATCGATTTCTAAGAGGCCCTCAAAGAGAATATTCAAATTTTAAACATGAGTACAAGTCACTTTTCCTTTTTTTCTTCTTTATCATTATCCTTTAAATTTATTTTACCTATTAAAATATAATAATATAATTATTTTTAGTATAATTAAATTTTATTATTTTAATGATTTATGAATTATTTACCCTTCTTGTTTAATCATATAAATGTGAGAGTTGTTCGTTCTTACGTACGGACTACCAACTTTACAATGTGACATAATATGTTTTTCATTCCCACCTTACATGGATGGTTTAAAATGACTATTTAATTAATAAATATTATATTTATTTTCTTTATTTTTGAATGGTAAGTAATTTTCAACCTTACATCCATTCAATGAAAAAAGAAATTCCCTCTCATGTGTATATGTGGACTACCACCTCCTTGATATGACATGTTTCATTTATCATTTCTACCTAACAAGGATGGTTATTAAAATGTATTTATCAAGTATATATTATATTAAGGAGTAGTATATGCCATGTATAATAATATATAAATATAAAATAATAATTAATTATCATCATGAAGTCACCCATTTATATTATTAACATACCCAAAAAATATCATCTTCAATTCAATTTTCCCAAACCATACCAATTACATCCTTAGAATGAAAATGGGACTTCATAAATATATTAAATTAAATGATTATGATATATTGAATAATAAGGGAATTTTGAACATCGAATAAAAAATGGGTTTTGATATCACCATAATGAGAAATATATGAAACAATCAAGGTCACTATCATCTGATTATAGAAATAAACAATATCTAGATAAAAAATGGTTATAATTGATGATTATGCAATGTAATATATATGAATTAAATTTTTAAATGAGTTATTATTATGTTGATATTTATATTATATGATTTTAAATCATTTTTTTGTAAAATTCGATGGTTATGGAATGAGATTTCTTATAATAATTTTTATAATTTGAGTCAAATTCCATATTCACCCTTTATTTATTGAGTGGCCTATTAAATATGATATATATTCTATTTTATCACCTTTTCTAGAAATTCAATGGATTTACACAATGATATAAAATTATCCTTTTCAAGGTATTTTTATTCAAATGTTTCCAAATATGTGAAACTTATTTAAATATATATGGTGATATTCTTCCACCTTTTAATATATTTTTCCAAAAATATGTTTTTACTGATATATTTCATCTTTTCACCATCATGGTGTTTATATTCATGATTTTAAAAATTTTAAGTGTTTATTTTCCAATATAAATTGTTAAGTGTGTGACAATTCTCATATATATCCATTTTATTTTCCCTACCAATGTGTTACATACTTATTTTTGAATGCCCAATATAATTTTCTCATATGATCTTTTCATTGATCTTTATATTTTTTCAGAAGAAATTTTTTAATATTTTTTTTATGAAGTGTGTTTCAATAAAGGTATTTGAAACATGTTTCAAAATGCGTTTTATTTCAAAATTATATATTATTTCTTCTACTATACATTTTTTTAAAATTATTTTATGCCTCTTTCAGGAAACCATTATTGAAGAATTTTTTTTAATGTTTGTTTTTCAAAAATAAATTCACTTTTGTAAAAATGAATTTTGAATATTAACCATAACGTTTTATTTTATGACTATGTAAATAACTTTTTATAAGAACAAATTTATAGTCTTTCAATCATTTTAAGAATATTCATGAAAATCATTTTCAATGTATCCTGTACTTAAATTATTAATAAATTCGACCATATTTAAAAAATTTGAAAGGAATATATTATTAATGTTTTTACATAAAATTTATTTGTTCATCTATTATTATCTGTTTTTCTAAGAAACTTCCCCACTAATTTTTGTGATTTTAATAAAAATTTAAATTCCCTTTTTTAACACTTATTATTAAAAGGTTATAAAAACTATAAAGTGTATTTATTCTTATTTCTATAAGTAGACATTTAATTCTTTTATAAAATTGGTTTTCATGTATATCACATCCTTTAAATCTTCTGTTGTCTATTGTGGAAATTCTCTAATGATTTCATCCACCTTATTTTTTCAGATGAAATATAATCATATTATTTCATTTATTTAATGAATTATTTTTATCATTTTGTATATTTGTTATGAAAATATGGATGTTTATTGTTTAAAATGGAATATTGATTATTCATGGTTTAATTATTCATTTCTATTATATGGTAAGAGAATTAGACTTAATTAAGTGATGGGTGGGGCCTAAAATTATATATCCCCTCAATAGATCAGGTAGTCAAATAGGATAAAATGTTTGGGTATTTGGTTAATTCCTACCCATATTTTATTATTTCCATAAGAAGTGTCCTTGACATTAATATCATTATATCCTAGCAATAATTCCTTTATGAAAAGATCATGATGTCTTGTCAGGTAGCCTTAATGGTATGATCATGATGTTATAAAACATGGGCTTAACAGTTTGGTATTGATGTCTGGTTTTAAGGCATCAATGTTAAGAATAAAATGTCCCACATTACGAATTTCAATACCATGAATTCAGTTATTGTTTTCCATTTGATTAATTATTTTGTTTTTCATAAATATTTATTTTTTCCATCTCATTCCATCAGTTATTTAAAATTATATTATTCATATTTATTCCTAATATATTTATTTATTCCATGCTTGTTCTTTGATAGATTATAATTTATATTACTCCATACTATGAGTTTAAGTTAACCCTTCATAATTTCCAATTTTTCCAATATTGTGAAGAATTTTTTTTATATATGAAATTCATGTATGGGTTCTATTTGTAGTGAATTTGGTTGGATATTTGGAAGATTTGGAGTTAAATAAGATATCATGGTTATACTAGAAAAAACATCTATTGGATGAGAAATAAATTTTTTTGTTAGTTAATGGGTTTTCATAACTCTCTAAATCTATAAACCTAAATGGTTTTTTTTGTAATTCCATAAATATATTTTTTCTATATTGTATTTATGGGTGGATTTTTTTTTGGTAACTTTAATTGGTTCCAAATAAAGTATATAAAATAATATATCTTTAAACACTAAATTATTAAAGTAAATATCTAGGGTGTCCCCTATTTTTATAATATTAATTGTCAATAGTGTACTTAATGGATATTTTCTTCACTATAAATGAATTAAAATTTTATTTCCACTACCATGGAACCTATATCAAACCACAAATTCTTCACTTAATCTTGTACAGAAGGTCCTTGTTTGAATGTTCGAAGAAACAACAATTTTTCTTCATGTAGATTTCCTTATTTAAGTCCCCATAAATGAATTTTTTGGTCATATAAAACTACTAATATAAAATCACAACATGTAAACCAAACTATGTAACATTTAAATATTCATATATTTAACTGAATGTAAAGTGATCTCAGAGAAATCCACACCATTATTTTTTTTAAAACCTTTTAAAAATATATATTAATTTGACCTTCCTCTATCATATTATTCCAAATTAGAAAATTAAAACCATCTATTATGAAATAAATTATTCCCAATATTCCATTCTTTTTTATACAAGGTTTTAGAAACATGGTGTGAATCAATCTCATACCTCATTAAAAACTATCATGAGATTTTGGATTTAATATTTTTGGAATATTCTAGGATCTATAATGTTTTTGAGTGGAACATATTTTAGATTAATCTCATACCTGCATACCCGAATCCTTACTATGGTATATGTCCATGAACCCCTCTATGGTTGTGTTCCTCCTGAAACTACTTCTTATGGAAAATCACCTTTTGATGTTCTCCCTAGAGCTTCCATAGTTCCCAATATATAAAACACTTATGGAATTGACAAAACCATCATAAATTAACCTCATTATAAAACATCCTATGTATATTTTAAGGTTTTTGGTACACAAATACTTCTATGATTTTCTTAAATATCCATAAGTTCTTGACACCCATTCAGTTTTACATCATATCATTAAGATAAATTTCACTTATTAACAACCTCACTTATGATCAAATTTGTCCTCATGATCACTTTATTAAATGCTAAATTTTCACTTCTATCAAATTTTAGAGAGTTTTTATCCAAATGTTGAAAAAATATTTTTTTCCCAAAAGAGTAATTTTCTTGTGATATAGCCACCATATTGTCCCTCTTCTTATCCTTAAAGTAAACATATGAAAGTGAATTGAATACCTTGGTAATGGTTAAATAACTCTTTATTGTAGATCAAATTATATGTAGAAGTTATTTCACAAAAAAATAATAGGGAATCATGATTATAAAGTTTAAAACACTATTTACTACTTCTTTCCAAATTAATTTGGGGGTAACACATGTGATTTTTCAAACTCGTATCATTTTTAAAAAATTCCCAATTAATCCTCTCCCTGACTCTATTATATTTTAGAGTACCCAGTATGTTCTTCCCAAACAATATGAATATCCATGAGGAAAACCTTTAAAACTCTTGAATCCCATGTAACCAAAAATTATCATAAATAAAACACATTTCGTTTCAGTAATTCTAAATTTACAATATATAACTTCATCAGATGATGTTTCTGAACACTTCAAACCATTGTTTGAGAGAACCCTAACCCACTTTTTGTGACACATCATCAATAAAGGTTACTTGGAATAATGAAATATCATTATAATAAACTATATTTGGCACTCATATATCAATATAAACCAATAATAACATTTGGTTATTTAGTTACCCACCTTCCATCTAGAAGGAAAAATTCAATTTCTTTGGAAGGATAAAATATTTTTTTATCCCAAACCCAATTATTTTGATCCAATGAATAAATTTTACATAATTTGTTTTATTACAATTCTCACTTAAGTTTCCTCGGGGGTCATTCCATAACATTGATGTCGTTACTTGTCATACATTCACAACACCATATGAATCATTGATGGGGTACAACATCACATTCTGGACTCCATTGGGTATTACCAGAGAACCACCTAAAAATTTACATGAACATTAGATGAAATTAGTATAGAAACCTTTATCATCAATTTGATTAACATAAATTATGTTCTACATTAATAATTATATGTTTAACACACTTTTAAACTCCAAATAATTCCATTCATTATTAGGAATAAAGAATCCTCATTTTCAATTTTCTTAAGAGCTATATAATATAAAATATTCACCATGTTGATTATTCTAAAGGGAAAATTACTCATAATCCCCCACATGGATTTTGAGTGAATTCAAGATCCATAGATTATAATTCATGTATAAATAGTGCTTACATATCTTAAAAGAATACTAACATTATCTTATGATATAAGATTCATATATTAACTTTGGGAAGAGTATATTCTATAATTTAAAATTTACTTATTTCAATCATTATTCATGTATGATATTATCCCCTAAATTCCAAACATGGTACCTCTATCTATTGATAAAAGCTATGTTTGTATTTTTTTTTATTTTATATTCCATAAACATTTCAGTTTTTTGGAACACCCCCTCCTTTTAGCACAATTTGTTTTTTATGATAACTTTATATCATTATGATAAAATTTCTCATTGAATATCAAGACTCTAACATATGATGACACCAATTTAATCTTTTCACGTGAGTTTCTCAACTTAGGGACAAGTATCCCCCAAGACTCATGTTTTAATGACATCAACAACAACGGTGATTAAAAATATCCAAAGTACACCTTCATTAACATAAACTAAATGCATATCATGTTGAAGTATTTAATTTGATCATACATCAGTACAACTTATGAAATCCTCGTTTCAAAAAAAACTAAAAATGGAAAACAATATTCATTTCATTTGGTATCATGTACACGTAATTGGGAGTCTCCAAAAGTTATGAAGTTGTATTCACTTTTAATAGTCCATTTTAATGTTTAATGACATCAAAATCAACATAGTGAGTTCTTGTTCAGATTTTTCAGATCATCCTTATTCACTTATTTTGGATTAGTACATAAAAATTTAAATTAATGTCTTTAAATAATTGGTAATTTTCCATATATATTCTCAATAACCAAAAAACTATTTTTTCACCACCTCGACCTTACCCTTATCCCAAACCATTTTCTATGAAATTTCTACAATTCAAAAACACTGAAGAGGAATCAAGAACATCAATATGAAAAATATCTTACAAAGAATAACGAAGAATAATGTTGTTGAATCTTACTCTAAAACACCATCAACTAGGATTAATCCTCATACAGTCTACAAAAAAATCCATGGTCTGAATTGTTAGGCTAATGGATATCTTTTTTTCACAAAGGAACATATATGGTAGGACTTACCCAGTGGAATGAAGTTCCAAAATGAACCCCATACAATAATGCCTCAATATATTTAACATTCATCACCCCAAATCACTACACTATAATAAAAGCCTCTGAATAAATCCAAAAAATATTTATTGAATACAATTATTGATGAATAAAAATAAATTCAGCCAATGGACCCTACAACATTAATTCTCACTATCGGTACACTATGCCCAATTGTGAAACAATCATAAGAAGAATATAATATATTATTTAGGGGAAAAAACATCACAAGACATTTTCAACTTCTACACTGCAACCATTAAACTCATGAGAATGGATTTATCTAATTATATCATTCGACTTTAATCGATATAAATAACATTAATATGTCTGAACTCTAAATTTATCACTCACCAATTTCCACTAGAGTTCAGCAAATTAAAACTATAGAGTCTCTTATTCCATTCAAATACATATTAGAGCTTGTGAAACTAGTTTGTAAACATGATTGGAAGTGAACAATAATGTATATACCCTAAGCTTAACGTACATGGACATTACATTACTTTTTCGGAATACTTAGTACATAACAAAAACACACACACAAGGACCATAATAGTTTAGTGTCTTTGGAAACTCAGAATATATTCTTCTAATCGTGGTGAAAGATCTTCAACATCACCCATAAAGATATTCTTTTTTTTAACCTAAAACCTTGCTTTATATCCCGGGGAAAAGAAAACGTAAAATGGTGAGCTCAAATGCTCAGTAAGGGTAAACAAAAGAAATATCAATCACGTCATATTCATAAGAAAATATCTTTTGGAAATCTTAACCTGCAAAAGAGATCATAATTTCATAACATGGGATAAATCATATTAGTGAAATGTAATCCCAATAATCATAAATGAAAACATGAAACTTTGTGGCATACACACATATTCATAGAGAATAATTTCTTATTAGTCAAGACTCATTTCCAAGACTATCTTATTGGACAAATTCCCTTTCTGAACCGAGTTCACTCCTCGTTTCAGTCCTGTTTCACTGAACCGGTATAACATACCGTTCCATCCATGTCTATCTCATGAGATATAATATCTTTACCCAATGCATTGGAGGGAGATATAGGTCCCACCCATCTGATAATAATACAATTCTTATGTGTGCCACAAAATCATAAATCATACATCACTGCATAACCCATGAAGTAAAAATGGGATTCTTAAACATTATGACATCATAAAACAATTCATATAAGATAAAGGAATTCATAAAAATATTTCCATCACAACATAATCAAATACATGTAATAATAGGGATAGAAATAGGACCCTATATTATCTTATATGGAAAATAATTTTGATAAAACACTTGAACTCCATTCTTGAGGAAAATATCCTTTCTACTTCAAAAACACTTTTCCTTTCTTAACATGTCATACAATTCTAAACTAAGAGAAGTTTATTAAAAATAAACATGAAAACTTGTAAAGGAAGCTTCTTGGAAATAATGTTTTGAAAATCCATTCATGCCGTATAAGTTAAAAAAACATTCTTCTCGTACTTTTTTCGGAAAAGTCAAAAAGTACCTCGTATGAAAAACGACAAAATATTCCTTTCATATCTTTTACTGAAAACTCACCAAAGGGTAAAATTCGATTAAAAAAATTTTATCTGGATGTAAATAATATTACATATTGAGGAAACATGGATGTGGATGATAAAATACACCCCAGTAAATACCAAAGTACAAACAATCTCGGATAAAAATGAGATTGTGATATTTCCCTTACCTTAGGTCCGATTTGCTTCGTATGTGTCCGAACCTCCTGTATAATGATTTAAATAATGTCATTAACTTATTCCAGAATCATAATAATTATTATGATATCATATATGGTTCAATTATGACTTTATTTTACACGTTCTTTTGTAAATTCCATGGTAAAAAGTGTTTTGGGTAAAACCGTTTCATTTTCCGTCCATGTTTTGACTTGTAATTATACATATTATTACTTAGATCATGATTACATAATTCCAGAATATAAATCATGATTAATATATAATATATATTCAGAATATACATATATATAATAGATCAGTAAATGTAAAGAAATACACCGTTCATGGAGACAGTAGGCCGTACGTACGCATGAACGCTGTTTTCGTTTCTTTATTGAGTTGAATGAAATTAAGTAGATGACATACATATATATACACATAAATCCAGTTTCATTATTATGTCATATATTTTATGTTTACTTATTATATATACTTTATAATCATTCATTAATGGTTAACGTGGAGAATGAATCTCATCGTGTCGTGGAGATCGTAGTCCGTACGTACGCACGAGCGATGATATCGTTCTCATGATAGTGGAATTGTATTGGAGTGTATGTATAATATTTCAGAATAAATATAAATTTAAAATAATCATATATAGTTATTATGTACACCATTCTACCCATCCAAGTAAGGTGGTGGTGGAAAATAGATTACACCACGGCGTGGAGACGGTATTCCGTACGTACGCACGCACGGTGATTTCATTTTCCGTAGGATGGATAGATGGTGAAATAGGGTTTTTTCATAATTATAATTACATATCATTATATGAGTGATACTGATGTTATTTCTTCATAATGAAACAACTAAATAAGAAGAAGTGGAAGAAGAAATAATGATGAAAGAATCGGTAACGGACATTACCTCTTCTTTGAAGTGCTTCTTTGAGACCTCCTTTTAGGGCACTAAAATAGGTCTTTTAAGAAGACCAGAACCTTTATGATGTTTCTAGGGAAGTGGAGAGGAGAAATCGGCAGGGGTTGGCTGAGCTTGAAGGCTCAAAGTGGTGTGAGGAAGAGGGGGAGGAGGCGCCCTTTTATAAGGGAGGAGAGGGCACCTTTGGAATAACAAAAAATATTATTTTATTATAAAGTCAAATTCGGTTTTTAATAGCTCCAAATTGATATATCTCTAAGATAAGGTGGTAAGGGGTCGAAATACTCTCATCCAATATAATTTAGAAAAGTTTAGGTACCAATTTTAACCTTATCATTTAGATTTAACTTTAAGTTAGATAATTTAACTGTCACCGTGTCTTCTTATTTTCTTACACTATAAGGTTAATAAACTTACTATATCAAGCCAAACGAACCCCAAGTTGTTTATTATTAATATATAGAACATTATCTATTTCATTTATCCGAATCTTATATTTTTAGGAATAAAATAACAATTAATAATTTAATATTTGTTTTAAAAACTATTTTATGTCAATTTTGACACTATTTAGTAATTTATTTTTCTGAAACTCATAACAGAATGATTAGCTCGAACCTAGTTAATTAAATCAATACTAACGTGTCATATTAACCAATAAAATAAGTGTAATTCATAAAAAGTCTCAAATTTCATTTATTTCGGTATGTATAACATCAATTATGTCAATATTTCATTAATAAGATAATTACTGCATCATCGTTTTGTCATAAATAAATTAAATTATTTAATGTCTAAAAATTACAAATAAAATACCATTATGTAGGAAATATTTTTAGCATTATAAAGAATATTTATAGTATAATTTATCTTTTGTATAACATCATATTAAAAATGATTTACTTATTATTTTTTGATTTTAACTATTTTAACCCTTCTTTAAATAAATTAATAATAAATGTCCTAATCTAATCCAAGTGGGCCTAAATGGTCATATTTTATTCCTAAGGTTGTTTTTGGTCGAATTAGACTTGTAAAATAGAATTAGGACATGTGTTAAGGTAATAGTAATATCATTTTTACCCTTAATTACCGTATTTACTTTTAACCGTGGTAAAAAAAGTAAAAAGTTACTATTCACCAAAAAATTATTTTAATCTCATTGAACCAAATTTTACTTACTGACCTAAACCGTGTATCTAGTTTTTTTGAAATTCCACTCACAGAAGTGGTAAAATTAAGTTTTATGAAAAAATCATTTTTCTTAACTACCACTTAGTGGTTTCACTATTCATCAAAAAAATGAAAGTTTCCAGAAAATACCAAAAATTAGGCCTAAGATATATTTGATATTATGAATTCAAAAATTATTTCTATTTTACCAAATTAAAAACATATCAGTTGCATTATTTAATTTATAAATTAATTCCCGTCGTCAAAATAAATAGCGTGTTCTTAAGAGATAATAACTATCAAATGATTGGCAGTTGTTTATGTCTGGTTTAAATGTGAAATTACATCCAATAACCAACATTGTATAGAATTGTAAAAATATATTCTAAATATACTTTAAAACAAATCAAATTAATAGTTCATCACTATTAATTATTTCTATTAAAAATGTTGTTTGTAATTAAAATTTAGTAATTTTCACTATTCATCAAAATATGAAAGTTATCCGAAAATTACCAAAATTTCACCCTAAGCTAATTTCGATATTCCGAATCCAAAAATGTAGTCAATTTTGAAAAATAAAATTTACAAAATTTCAAAAAGTGGTTATTACTATTCATAACGTATAGTTTTAATAATATTTTAATAGCATATTGTTGTTTAGTAAAACTCGTTATTGCGTACTACACACGCTATCGAGGAAGGTCGTGATTGCGTGTAATGCAAGGAAAGTCAAGGATGCGTGTTGTGCAAACTCCTTTTGGTGTAGCGTACAACACAAGACATTAATGAAATTAAAAAGAATATTTTTCATAAAATCTCGGAGTGTTACAAATAAGGTATAAATAATAGAATTTTCATTAGTTTGAGATGAATTAGCAATAAATTAACTAAATTATTTTGTAATTTTTGTTTTAGGAATACTAGACTTGATGTAACTTTATATGGACATTCCCAAAAACATCAAGCATAAGCATTTTTATCATTTATATATCTCACAATAAATATTATCATCCTCACTACTAGTATCCATAATAGTAGATCGTTTCAAAACTAACTATTTCAAAAAAACATCCAATGCAAAATAGTGCAATTTTAGTTTCTCATTTCAAATTTTGAAATTTAATCCATTAAATATTTGAACAGTAGATTCATGTGACAGTAATGGAAGAAAAAAACTAAATGTAATAGACACATTCTTGGTATTAATGTTATGTGTTATAAATGAACATACAATGATTCATAAAATAAAATATTTTAATTTAAATAAATAATTAATGTCATATTTTGGATGACATAGTAAAACACAATCATAATAAATAATTTTTAAAATTAACATTGTTTAGAAACAATACTTGAATTATGTAAAAAAAATTTGTTTTCATTAGATATATAAAAAAAATTCTATAATGCATATATATTCCCAAACAACATATATTCATAAATTAAAAGAATATAAAAAATATATTTGGTTAGTTAATAAATATCATATTATAATTAATTATAATTTAAACATAAATAATATAATAGTATCCAATTTATATCCAATTGATATATTATTTTTGACATAATATTTTCATAAAACTTAAATTATTATTTGATCAATTTGATGATTAATAAATCCCATAATACTGTTTCAAATATAAAAAATCATAACATTTTAATTACTATTATCATTTTTTTTAAATGACCTAAAAATTCTAAACCAGTACTGCACTCATGAAATCACTCAATGAAATAATTTTGTGTGATCTCAACATAATATATTTAATTTAAATAAATAATGTGTATAATTAAGAAATCTGAAAAAATTATTCTGAAAATTTATATGTACATTAAATTAAATATTTTGAGAAGTAATTAAAAAAATAAAATAAATAGAAAAAATTAAAATACATATTATATAAATAAAAGGAAATTATTACATCTTCTATCCATAAGGGAATAGGAATATGATAAATAAAAATATAACTACATGAATTATATATATAGTTTTTTATAATATAAATGATAACATAATATATAATATATAATAATAATGTTGAAATAGAAGAAATAATACATATGATGTGATATCTCAAAAATCATATTAGGAAATAACATGGAAAAAATTTAGAAAAAAATCATTTTATAGTTTTATCATCTATTTTATTTATATTTAAACATAAATAAATGAGAGATATTATGTCAATTATTCCATATTTTTTTTGAATAAAAATCCAGATGATCATAGACCGACAACAAATAAAATAATTTTCTAAATTAGCTAATCAAAATCAATTTTAAAATTATTTAAAAAATATTAATATATAGTTATAAATATGAAGAATTAAATGAATTTTGTTAAATTAAATATAGTTTAAACAATTGAATATATAACAAAATATTTAAAAATTAACTATTAAATAAAAATAATGATTAATAAAATTGTGCTTACTTTTTCCCCATCAATTGAAAAAGGATCTCTCACATTATAGTTTATAACATAAGCATTAACTACTAGTTTGGGACATATTGTCATAGTTGTTTGAATATATATGAAAATGTAAGACAATAAATCAATAACATCATTTATAAAACATAAAAAAAACATATTTCAGGGAACCTACATATTTTTTAAAGAAAACACACTATTTAAGACTTGAAAGATAGAGTGAAAATCTATATATATTAGAATATTGGCTCCTAATTCAAAAAAAAATATAGGTTTCACCATTTATTAAAGACTATAAAACAAGAAGAAATAATTTATAAATATAATTGTTTATAAAAAAATAACAAATAAAACCCTGGATTTCTAAATTCAGTCATTAATAATCTAAATTTAGTACTTGTAATCATTTGACCTTGAGATAGTATCAAAAAAATGAAGGATTCATTTTAGTTCTTTAACTCATGGACATGAAATGCGACAAAAATAGATTTCATTGAAATTTTAGATGAAAAATTTATTTCCAATTAAAATGATTTTGACTAGAAGGGGTAGTGGAGACTCTTTTATCAATCTATATTTGGACTTCTACATTATGAAATTCAATATAAATTAGCTATGAATACAACTAAAACATCATAGTATAATATTTTCATAATCGTATAATTCACAAATTAAAAAATGACTCTCATTATCATCTCAATGAAATTTCTTCATGAAAAATAGTAAACATAAGCTTATTATTCAGAAAATGAACATACGATAAATAAGATATTTCCCACATCATAAGAAAAATACATTCTAGAATGATTAGTTTTATATATATCATTTCTCATGAACATTATCAATGAACATTTACCAATTCATTTAAAAAACATAGGTTTTTTAATGGTTATAATATAATGTATCTTGTTATAAATAATCCATCCAAGAACTTTTTATCAAAGGTAAAAAAAATAATAGGGTAAAACTATCATAATTAAAATAAATTAATGAACATACACTTTAATGAAACACTTCAAGTTAAAAAATTTAAAACCAACCTTGAAATTATTAATTAAGGTATCTTTTATTATTTATAATCAATATAATTCTTTTTTTGGAGTATAGACGTGTTTACTATTTTAAATAATCATAAAACCTATTAATTACCATACCAAAGAGAACATTTATAAATGGAGGAATCATATGAAATCCCTCTCATGGATTAATTATATTAGTTCAATTCTTCTTTTGTATATATTTTTCATGGGGTAATATATATTGGAAAATATGAGTAAGTATCAAATAACCATAATGGGAAATAATGTTTAATAGATCTAATTAAAAATATACATAAATATAATTTAAAAAATTATAAATTACATTATATTTATTAGAGATCAACATCTTATGATTGTGTAAAATATTATTCACAAATAATTGGAAATGATTTTTTTTAGTGGGCACAATTTAAATTATGAATTATATTAAGGGAATTTTTCAAAAATTAAAAATAAAATTTCAATTCATTCAAAAAATTAAATAATTCGATGCATATATAGTTGAAAATATATAAATTTCAATGATCATAAATCTGAATAAAGGAATTTTTCTCAATCTCAATATTCTTTAATCACAAAAATTAATATGAGAAAATAGAGTGTATGAGAGAAAGATCCATGGTAAATGGGTTAATCCAGAATGTATTTTTTTGAAGAAGAATCCTTTTATGGTATATTTTCAATGAATAAAATAGTCACCAAATGATTAAAAATATTTCATAAAAATTATTATTTCAAAAAAAAATATTGAATAACTTAATTTTTTATTCTCTATTTATTTAATAAATAGACTGAAAAACAACAAAAGAATGTATAAAAATAGTCTAACATAATAAATTTCAATAGAAAATGAAATCCATAATTCATCTCTCTTCCCATATCCATTATCTACTTAGATATATTCCATGTTCTATAGAAAAATAAAAAATAATCAACACAAGAATAATTCCATGAATACTTTTAAAATAAATCAATATTATTTCCATAGGGGATTAATGAATTAATAAGAAACATAGTAATTGTTTTCAGAAGAAAGAACCATGCCCCGAACTCCCCTCTACAATGCTCACTCTCATAGCCCTACCTCCCAAATTCAAAATAAAATCCAAGAATGCTATGAAACAACACGACCAGATTGAGTGTTAGAAAATTCAATTTCTACAAAAAAAATTAATTGTAGGTATGATATTATAATAAGTTATAAATTATATCAATAATTTTGAATAGGTTTTCTCAATGGAATCCTAAGAATAAAAGAGGGTAGAATATATAACCTCTTAATCAAGAGAATAAATAGTCTTATTATATTCAAAAATGATAATTATTTTAAAAATACAGGCCCTCATCATTGGTCTATTAATTATTCATAAATGAACCATGAATTTACCTCATACGTGTATTAACTGAATTCATATCTAAGGAACAATTATTTTTGGATTGAAATAAAATGAACAAGAATAGTGTTTTTGTTGTTTTGTGACCTGAGTATACTATATCACTATTAAAATCCTTCCATTTATATTCTATAAAGAACACATGACTCTAAAATCTGTTCAACAAATATGTTTCAAATGAATAAGTATAATATTAACTAAAAAGTATCAAATTAATCAAAAAACCTGGTAATTCACACAAAATAAATTAGTGTGATTTAATATCATCATTATGATATATAAAATTCAATTATAAATTAATGAAAATAAACTTTTATTCAATCATATATGTGTTAAAAAAATGATAAAAAATACATGCTTTTATGAAATATCATCATTTTTAAAGAAGTAATCATCCCTTATGTTTTCATGAGATCCTATTGGAAGTAAATCAAATTAAATTTGAAATTTTTTAAATAGTTTTAAAATATGTTATTTTAGAATTCATTACAAAAAAATTTATGTATAATTATATCTTTTTGAAAATGTTAGTGCATGCTTGATTCGGGGTTAGTGAAAAAAATTATATCTATCATCCCTCCAAAATGTTAAATTCATAAGAAGATCAATATACTAATTTTATGTATGAATGATGTAACATGAAAAATAAATTAACATAAATTTAATATAGGTAATGGCCATTATAAAAAAACAAATAGAAAAGATGTAGTGTACAGTGAAAATAAAATGAAAGGAGTTTTAATTAATGATATTGATTTATTATATAGACGATTTTATGTGTTTTTTAAAAAACATTTATATTATGTAAATGAAATTACATGCATATATAATATAAACTACAATTTTATAATATGATAATTCATATAGAAAAAAAATTCTCTACAAAATGAAAGGACATGCATATTAATATAAACAACAATGTAAACATCAAGATATTTACAATTTATGTTCCAAATAATGATGTATAAAGTGTTATCTAAACAATTATTTGAAATTTTCTAACTAAATGTGAGATGAATACTCCTTGTTGTGATCCATATTCCTCCATGTTCACGTCAATAACTAGATCCCTCCAATGATATACAATGATTACAGTATAACATTAACACTCTTGTTTTTACAATTCCAATTTATGATTCAGTGCATCATGTACAAAAGTGTATCCCATAACATATGATGGTAATAATTTGGGGTAATAAAAAGTGAGTATCACTAAATTACATATCTAGAAGCTATTTATGTATTACCTTTTCATCTTATTCTATTTATTTGTTGACTTGAAAAAAACATGTACAAACTTCCCCTTATAGTATTCTCAGTAGAACACGACTCATTCCTCTTTCAATGAAACATGTTAATATAAATACCATTCGTTCATTTCATGAATGATTTATCTACTATTAATTAAGATTAAAATAATACTATATTAACTTACTTCATATCTTCAACATCTTTTCCTTTGTTAGTGTACTACAATAACACAGGATCTATTCAACTTCAATATCCAATCATTATCATCACCATCATATTCATTTTATTGACTTAGAGAATATTATTTCAAAAAAATCATATGTATTGAAAGGGGGAGAAAAAAGATAAAAGAGTAAAATAAATGGAGATTATGGTGGGAAAAAGTGGTGTAGAAAAAGAGATTCATCTTCCCAGATCATTTTCCAATCTGGGGGAAGAGAGTCTATGTTTATGAGGAAGGGATGCTAGTTACTTAGAACAATATTGAATCAAGATAGTATATTCCCTTATTTTCGTCACTCTAGGTGTGAATAATATTCATGTGGATTTAAATAAGGACTATAAACCTTGGGATAATGTATAAAATTCACCATGGAGGGACATGTGATCCAAAATGAAAATTGTGAAAAATTGAAGAGTCAGTTTCTACTGCTTCCATGAAAATTAAATTTCATATATATAATTGGAGGCTTGTAAGCATAGTAATTGTTTCTTCATAAGCAGTATGTCCATATCCAAATTTAGCTGTAACAAAAATTATTATTGAACCCTTATTGTCATGAACCAACCCTCTTACGTGTAAGGATCCCATAATAAAAGAATCATCTTAATTGAGTTTGTTACCTGATGGATGTGGATTCCATTAGACCTGACTATATTGAGAAATATAGGGGAGTGGATACTGATGATGAATTCCAACCCTGAGAGGTATGAGGGTGGAGGTTCTTTCCCATTTTCAAAGATGTTTATCACATACCCCAATAGGTTCCGGGTGAGGGTGGATGGATCCCTCAATGACCAAGAAGTCCCTTCAAAGAGAGCATCATTATTGGCCTACGAGATACACCAGCTCCCTCTAGATTAAACAAGAGGCCTAACATTTCACTCTAGAGAAGTTATGAAAACCCCCTGAAATTATCATTCATGGAATGGGTGATATGATAATGAAGGGGTATAAAACTAATAATTTCCCTAGAGTAACTCAATATAAAATGATACCATGTTTCCTTGAAGGGTGAGATGGTCTAAAGTCAATTATTCATAGTTATTGCAACACAAACAGCCTTATACCAGATTAATGAATATACAATTAGTATTTTAATATTTTTATAAATAAATATTTTTATTCTATTTAAAATAAAGTAATATTTATTTAAAATTATGTTGCACAAGATAAGATCCCCCAGATATCCTCATTACTTTCCAAATCCTGACCCTTTAGTATTCATTGGATGAGATGATTCTATAAGCAGTACATATGAAAACACATTTCTCCAGTTATTTTCTCATATAAATAAGATCAAATACATTTTTTGATATTAATAAAGGACAAAATTGATAAATATTGGGTGAATTATAACCTCCGTAAAAGTATTATCATGAGTAGGACACCCATGATATGACAACCCTGTTTTTTATTACAACTTAAACATGATTTATTACATAAAAAATCACTTGATACAACAAATATGATCAATAGGTTTAGTTCCTTTGGGGCTTAGGATCATTACATAAAAACATAAAACATGAAATACAACATCTTGATTGAAAACATCCTTTACATGCCCACTACATTCCCTCGTACTTTGCATTGCATGGTATAACTTGAGGACATGCATAAGAAAAGGGTGAGCTATAAAGCCCAGTAAGGTAGTACACATGGAATAACATGAAGAGTAAAATACATGTTAGGAAATAGGCATAATCAATAGAGCATAAAAGAAACATGAACATAAAGGCATGATAAATCATTATAATCATAACATGGAGATGTGGCAACAACACTTATCATGGAATTAGCATGAGCCAAGGCTCATTGCACATGGAGCATGAGTAAACCCTCATTTCACATGAAGAAAGAGTAAACCCTCATTTCACATCAATTATCATGAGTCAACACTCATTTCACATGGAGTATCATGATACAATACTTTACACAATTCATTAGAGCGCTATAAGGGTGCACCCTTCTTAAACATTTCATTTCTTGCATAAGTGTGCCACATGGATTTTAAAACATGGATTCATAAAACATAATCATTTATTCAACGATAAAGGAATGTGGAATTCATACATGAAACATTACAATCAACAAGTAAATGTCCATAAAGGTGAATACCCTTGATGGAGAAATGGGCATGGTATTCACTACACAATGACATTGGGTTAGAAAATTGGTGTGATTTCAGCAGCGTAATGACGTGACATAAGAATTCATAAAAATGTTGATGAGAGATAAATGGGTTCATCATCATATTTACATGTAATGGAAAGTAATTAGGTCATATATATATATGGCCCAACAATTGTAATGGAATTTAGATTTATGATACAAAAGTATTTCTCGAATATAAAAGAGGAGAGAGAAGTTCCTTTCGAAATTTCGACATAGTAACAGGTGTACATGGGAGGCATTTAATGAGAGAGAAAGGGGTATCCCATCATTCAAACAATAAGAGGAATGTATGGGGGAGGGGAAAAAACATACCCCAACATTCTTAATTGAAATTTAAAGGGCAATACAACTTAAAGAAAACTGACAAAAAAAGAGAATGGAAGAAAAAATCCTTACTTGGATGTGTGCTTCCAAAGGCTAGAGAGAGGATTTTGAGAGGATTATTGGGTGATTGGGGCACCTTTGGAGGATTCTAGAGAGAGTAAGTAAGAGGTTTGATGAACTCCAAGGTATTTTAGTGAGGAGGAAGTGGGAGCTTGGGTGGATTTATATAAGAAAGGTGAGGGAATTCTTTATTATTTATGTTTGGGTCCCCTTACATTAAATTAATCCAAACCACAATCCATCCCATGGATTTTTCCCATGGTTTTTATAAAATGGAAGTGAAAAAAATTATTTTATAAGGCGTAAGTCTTATATTCTTAAAATAATAAGGTTGCTTATGTGGAGGTGAGTCACAATTCCATGGAAATTAATTTAAAAAGGCAAAGTGTTTAATATGTCTTGAGGGGTCCATTAATGCTTTGAAAAGTAAGTTAAACTAACCCGAAATTACATTATTTTAATGATAAAACATATATTTCCCGAACATAAGTATTATGGTATTTTATTACATCACCATTGGGTCATTATGATGTCATAAAACACATTATATATTTAAACGGTATTTAATTTTTACCCAAAAATTTGACTTTCTCAGAAAATTATGAATATTTCACCGTTGAATAATTTCGACGTCCTGATTCCAAAAATAACATTTATTTTATCTAAATAATTTTCTAAATATGTGAATTTTCACTTTTAGAATAAAAACCGACATTTATAAAAAATTCACGGGTTTTGACAGAAATGGCTTTCAAACCTTAATAAAAATTTTAATTGCAATCATAAAATTATAAGATCATTTATATTTAATAAAAATTATTTTAATATAAATAATAATATTTTATTAAATTATTATTTAATTCAAAAATCCCTTAATTTAATAAAATAGAATTCTTAATTAAATAATAACTAAAAACACCATTTGTACATTAAAAAACTATTTACAATGTATCAGAAATGACTGGAAATTATATTCATTATTATATACAAAAATAATGTAGATGAACATAGTACTACTTATTTGTCACATAACCCCTTAAAACAGCCCCATAAGATCTAAGGGTAAGGTGTGTGATGGTGACAGACTCTTGGGGTGGCTTGAATAACATCGCTCGAGTGGTAATTTCAATCAAGCTCCACTTTTCCCGTAGACGGTCCCGTTTGAGCTTGACATAATGAAGCTAAGCTTGGGCTTGGTTAAGGGCGATGCGCAATGATGCCACCTCTTTTCCGAGCTCCGACAAATGGGCTTTGTATGTGGCAATTCTACTAGATGAGGCCATCACTTCTTTTTTCTGAGTAAATTGGATTTTTTAAGGTCCTATATTTATACTAATCATGTGGTCACTTTTAAACGACTATATTAACAACAGTCAAAATTATTAACATAAAACCATTGATGTTGACATCTTTTAAAAACATTTTTCATAAAGAGGCATTTAACTGGATCAAGAGGGATTTTCCATTAAAGAAACTTTGGGTCATTACAATATTCCCCCTTAAGAAATTTTTCCCTCGAAATTTTCCATTTCCCACACTAAAACAAATGTGGGTAACTCAGCTTCATCATATCCTCTGACTCCCAAGTTTCGTCTTCAAACTTGTGGTTTATCCACAACCCCTTGACGAGGGGCATTGTCTTATTTTGTAGAACTTTTTCTCTACGATCTAAGATCTTCACTGGTTGCTCCTCATAAGAAAGATCATCTTCCAATTGTACCACCTCGAAAGAGAGTACATGTGAAGGGTCCGGTATGTACTTCCTTAAGAGGGATACATGAAAGACATCATGCACCTTGGCCATAGTAGGTGGAAGTTCTAGTCGATAGGCCACATCCCCAACACGATCAAGAATCTCAAAGGGGTCGATTTAACTTGGACTTAACTTCCATTACTTTCCAAAACTCATGACCTTATTCCACGGAGATATCCGTAAAAAAACCATATATCCACCTCTAAACTCAAGGTCTCGTCGACGATTATCTGCATAACTCTCCTGCCAACTCTGGGCTGCCTTGATATGCTGCTGAATGGTTTTCACCTTCTCCACCATTTCTTTGACCATTTCTGGTCCATGAAGATTACGTTCACTGAACTCATCCTAACATGCCGGTGTTCTGCACTATTTCCCATATAAGGCTTTATATGGTGCCATTTGGATGCTCGAGTGGAAACTGTTATTATAAGATAACTCAACCAGAGGAAGATGTTGATCCCATCCTCCTTTAAAATCCATTGATCATGCTCTCAACATATACTCATGTGTATGGATAGTCCGCTCATATTGTCCATCAATTTGAGGATGATAGGCCATACTAAAGTTCAGTTCAGTATTCAGAGCATGTTGAAGACTCTTCCAAAACATAGAGGTGAGTCTTAGATCTCGGTCAGACACAATAGATTTTGGTACTCCATGCAACCATACCACTTCAATAATATATATGTGTGCAATTTGATCCAAAGATAAATCATCTCGAATAGCAGTGAAGTTTGTAGTCATTGTAAGATGATCAACAACAACCCAGATTGCATTGTTGCCTTTGGATGTCCTTGGAAGTCCGGTGACAAAGTCCATGGTGATGTTCTCCCATTTCCATTCTGGTATGGGCAATGGTTGCATCATCCCCTTAGACTTTTGCTTCTCTGCCTTCACTTGCTGACACACCAGACACATTGATGTATATTCAGTGATCTTCTTCTTCATATTATCCCACCGAAAGTTTTCTTGGAGATCTTGATACATCGTTGTGCTCCCTGGGTGAATAGAGAAATTTGAACTATGTGCATCATCAAAAAGTTATTTCTTCAGCACCGGACTTGATGGAACACATAGTCTTTTCCAAAACCACAAAATTCCTTCTTCATTAACATTAAACTCCGAGGATTTCCCCTTTTTGATAGCTTTCAGTTTTTCTTGAATTCCAACATTATCCTTTTGAGTATCCTTTAACCTTTCCAAAAGAGATGGTTAAGCAATCATTTGTGAAAGGATTGATGATGTTCCCTTCTTTATGATTCCCACATCCATCTTCATCAAGTCTAAGAAGATTGGATCTTTCTCAATTCTCATCACTCATAGGATCGCTGGATCCTTTCTACATAGGGCATCTGCCACCTTGTTCGCTTTCCCAGGGTGGTAATGTATTGAACAGTCATAATACTTGATGAGCTCTATCCATCTTCTCTAGCGCATATTAAGCTCTTTCTGTGTGAATATATATTTAAGACTCTTGTGGTCAGTATATATCTCACATTTCTCTCCATAGAGATAATGCCGCCCAATTTTCTAGGAAAAGATCACCGCCGCCAACTCCAGATCATGCGTTGGATAGTTTCACTCATGGATTTTCAACTACCTTGATGTATAGGATATCACTTTATCATTCTGCATCAGCACATATCCTAAGCCCTTCTTTGAGGCATCACTGAATTCCAGAAAAAGTTTCCCACTTGTGGGTAAAGTGAACACGGGTGCAGTGATAAGCCTCATTTTCAACTCCTTGAATATTTCTTCGTATTCATCACTCCAAGAAAACTTTACTCCCTTTAGAGTTATCTTGGTAAGAGGGCTAGACAATCGTGATAAATTTCTCAGAAATCATCGATAATATCCAGCTTACCCCAAGAAGATACGGATATCCGTTACCGATGTTGGCCTCAGCCATCCCTCAATTGTATCTATTTTGGAGGGGTCCACAGATATCCCATTTCTTGTGATGATATGGCCCAAGAATGAGACATCCTTCAACCAGAACACACACTTGTTGTACTTTTCATAGAGCTTATCCTTGTACAAAGTCTATAGTATAGTTCTTAAATTCTCCTCATGGTCCTCATTGGTTTTGGAGTAGATTAGAATATCATCTATAAAGACTACCACAAATTTGTCAAGGTAATCTCTAAAGACCCTATTCATCATGTCCATGAATATTTCTGGAGAATTGGTGAGTCTGAAAGGCATTACTATGAATTCATAGTGCCCGTACCTTGTACGAAAAGCAGTCTTGGGGATATCTTCCTTCTTCACACTTACTTGATAATATCCAGACCTCAAGTCCACCTTGGAGAAGTATTGTGCTCCATGCATCTGATCAAACAATTCACCGATTCTTGGGAGAGGATACTTGTTCTATATTGTGATTTTGTTATGTTCACGATAATCAATGCAGAGCCGCATTTACCCATCCTTCTTCTTGACGAAGAGGACTGGTGCACCCCATGGTGAAGCACTTGGGCGTATAAACCCTTTATCTAGATTCTCTTGTAGTTGTTTCTTAAGCTCTTCAAGCACAAAAACAACCATTCTATATGGAGTCTTCGATATTGGTAGTGCCCTAGGTATAAGTTCAATTGAGAACTCAATATCTCTTCTTGGAGGAAGACCAGGCAGTTCCTTGGGAAACACTTCAGTGAATTCCCTCACAATAGGAATTTCTTCAAGGATGGTTTCTTCATTGGACTCAATCATCTATGCCAGATACACATGCTCATAGGGTAGTAATATCCATTCTTGAGATGATGGAGCTAAAGGAGATTCGTCTTCCTCTTGACAATTGTAAAGAATCGGGGGTCGATTCTCCATATGGAGTGCAATTTCCCTCTCCCGACAATTTATATTGGCTTGATATAAGGAAACCCAATCCATGCCAAGAATTGCACCAATTCCACCAAAGGAAGTATGACGCGGTTCACTTGGAAATTCAATCCACAGATTATAACAGGGGAGGACTTATATTCATGGGAAGCAATGATTTCCCTATTTACTGTACTCACCGACATCTTCATTTCCATGATTTGTGGTGGTGCTGGGATTGTTCTACTAAACATTCAAGATATAAAAGAATGAGTAGAACCTGAATCAAAAAGTATGTTCACTATTCTTTAATTAATAACAAGTGTACCTATCACCACTTCATTTATGGGGTACACATCAGCAGAAGTGTTGGAAAAAGCTCTTCCTTGCTATCTTGGAGGTTGTTGGTTGCCTCCGATAACCCTTGGATTAGGGCACTGATTTGAACAATGACCTGGATCTTTGCATTTATAGCATTGAACAATGCGTTGAGGTTTGAATAGAGCGTTCCTCTCCTCTGTCGCAGCCGTGGGTCCCTCTTGCCGACAGTTAACAGCTAGGTGCCCTTCTCTGCCACACCTGAAGCATTTTCTCATCCCCTTAAGGCAATTTCCAGGGTGCTTCTTTCCACACTTTTGGCAAGTGGGGTTCTGGAACTTCATAGCACCGTTGGATTTATCCATAGGCCCACCAGCATTGAAGCCCACCATACGCTTCTTATCCCCATGATACCCCTGTGATTCTCCGATCTACATTTTGACCTTGAAAGAATATCGTACAATTTCCTCATAGTCGTCGAAGTCACAGATCGGTAATTCTTTCCAAAAGCTAGGCTTCAGCCCACCAAAGAAGCGGTCAACCATGAATTCAGGGGTAACGACAAAGCCGGAAGCGTATTGTGCAAGCCTTGTGATGTTTGCCTCATACGATCCAATGGATTCCTCATCTTTTTTGCTTGAGTGAAAGGAAGTACCTTTCCATCTTAAGCCGGAGGGTGTGTGGAAAATATTTATCAAAAAACATCTCCCGTAAATTCTTCCATTCCAATGCCTCGATCTCCTCTTCAGGCTTCGTATTTTTGATCAACATCCACCATTGATCAGATTCACCCTCCATACAATAATCCTCCAGGAGAATCATCTCTTGTTCAGAACATTGGAGGATAGAGAATATCTTTTCAATGGATTTGATCCATTGTTCAGCAATCGTGGGATCGGATGATCCCCTAAAAGTAGGAGGCCTTTGTCTCGTGAAGCTCTTGATAGCGACTTGTTCATTCTTAGGGGGGGTTGAAAGATCCTCTAGACCCTTTTTTCTATTCAAAACTTGATTTATCTGATAAAGAAGCATGATAAAGTTCTTGATTCCCACTCCCATTGGATTGGGCATCTCATTAGTACAATCATCACACTAATCATCACAACAGTCGTTAGCTCGAGTCCTCCTATTACCGACAATTGGCTGGAATAAAAGGAAAGTTAGGGGTAACACATAAAGGGTATTCCAAAGACAAAAGTTGATGACTAATAAATAACCATTAATTTCTGTAACTCATGAGTCTATAGGCTTCAACTTAGGATTTTCATGATCTAAATTCTAACATATATTCTTAGGGTAATTTTTCACTTAATAAGGGTTCATACTAAGATTGTGAATTTATTAAGACATATCCCCTAAGAGTGTCATAACCAAGAGTGCATCAAGACCTGTTTTCGTGCACCAATTCTCGTTCGAGTCTAGCTCCAAGCGGTGTTTTCGGGATTTACCCCTACGATACATTTGTGCCAGAGCCGCCTCTACCTACTCGTATCCAGACAGAGATGTATTTGTTTGATAAACCACTTACTTAGTATTTACCAAAACATATTGATGTTTTTATTATACATAGTCTTGTTTCTAAGGCTTTACTAGGGCTTCTTAATCCCAAAAATAACTAAACCTATCCTCTGAGAATAACTATGACAACCCTACTTTTTATTACAATATAAACGTGCTTTATTACATAAAACATCACTTGATACAACAAATACGATCAAGAGGTTTAGTGTATTTGTGGATTAGGATCATTACATAAAAACTTAAAACATGAAATACAACATCTTGATTGAAAACTTCCTTTACATGACCACTACATTCCCTCGTACTTAGCATTGAATGGGATAACCTGAAGACAACCATAAGAAAAGTGTGAGCTATAAAGTCCAGTAAGGGAGTACACATGGAATAACATGAGGATAACAATACATGTTAGACAATAGGAATAATCAATAGATCATAAAAGAAACATGAACATAAAGGCATGATAAAGCATGATAATCATAGCATGGAGAAGTGGAAGCAACACTTATCATGGAATTAGCATGAGTCAAGGCTCATTGCACATGGAGCATGAGTAAACCCTCATTGCACATGAAGCACTAGTAAACCCTCATTCTACATGAATTAGCATGAGTCAACACTCATTTCACAAGATGTATCATGATACTATACTTTACCCAATCCATTGGAGCGCTATAAGGGCGCACCGTTCTTAAACATTTCATTTCATGCATAAGTGTGGCACATGGATCATAAAACATGGATTCATAAAACATAATCATTTATTCCATGATAAAGGAATGTGGAATTCATACATGAAGCTTTAAAATCAACAAGTAAATGTGCATAAAGGTGAATACCCATGATGGATAAATGGGCATGGTATTCACTACACAATGACATTGGCTTAGAAAATCGGTGCGATTTAAGCGGCGTAACAGCGTGACATAAAAATTCATAAAAAGGTTGATGAGAGAGAAAGGGGTTCCTCATTATATTTACATTTTATGTACAGTAAGGATGTCATATAGAAACATTTACCAACAATTGTAATGGAATTTAGATTCATGATACAAAAGTATTGCTTGAATATAAAAGAGGAGAGAGAAGTTCCTTTTAGAATTTCGGCATAGTAACGGGTGTACATGGGAGGAATTTAATGAGAGATATAGGGGTCTCCCATCATTCAAACAAAAAGAGGGCAGTATGGGGGAGGTGAAAAACCATACCCCAACATTAATAATTGAAATAAAAATGGAAATACAACTTAAATAATATTGACAAAAAAAAGAGAAAGGAAGAAAAAACCCTTACTTGGAAGTGTGCTTCCAAAGGCTAGTGAGAGGCTTATGAAAGGCTTCTTGGGAGCTTGGGGAACCTTGGGAGGATTATAGAGAGAGTAGGTAAGAGGTTGGACTAACTACAATGGCTTTTAGTGAGGATGAAGTGGGATTTTGGGTGGGTTTATATAGGAAAGTGAGGGAATTCATTATTATTTAGGTTTGGGTCCCCTTACATTAAATTAATCCAAACCACAATCCATCCCATGGTTTTTGCCAATGGTTTTTGGAAAAGGGAAGAAGAAAAAAATATTTCATAAGGCCAAAGTCCGAACTAATTAAAATAATAAGGTTGCTTATGTAGAGGTGAGTCACACGCCCATGGAAATTAATTTAAAAAGGCAAAGTGTTGAATATGTCTTGAGGGGTCCATTAATTCTTTGAAAATTAAGTAAAACAAACCCAAAATCACTTTATTTTAATGATAAAACATATATTGGCCGATGATAAGGATTATGGTATTTTATTACATCACCATTGGGTCATTATGATGTCATAAAACACATTATATATTTAAACGGTATTTAATTTTTACCCAAATATTTGACTGTCTCAGAAAATTATGAAAAATTCACCGTTGGATAATTTCGACGTCATGATTCCAAAAATAACATTTATGTTATCTAAATAATTTTCTAAATATGTGAATTTTATCTTTTAAAATAAAAACCGACATTTATCAAAAATTCACGGGTTTTGAGAGAAATGGCTTTCAAACCTTAATAAAAATTTTAATTGCATTCATAAAATTATAAAATCATTTATATTTAATAAAAAATAATTTAATATTAATAATAATATTTTATTAAAATATTATTTAATTCAAAAATCCCTTAATTTAATAAAATAGAATTCTTAACTAAATAATAATTAAAACACCATTTGTACTTTGAAAAACTATTTACAATGTATCAAAAATGACAAGAAATTATATTCATTTTTATATAAAAAAATAATGTACACAAACATACTACAACTTATTTGTTACATAACCCCTTAAAACAGCCGCATAAGACCTATGGGTAAGGTGTGTGATGGTGACAGACTCTTGGGGTGGCTCGGATAACATCGCTTGAGTGGTAATTTCAATCAACCTCCACTTTTCCGGTAGACCGTCCCGTTTGAGCTTGACATAATGAAGCTAAGCTTGGATTTGGTCAAGGGCGAAACCCCAAGATGCCACCTCTTTTCTGAGCTCTAACAAACGGGCTTCATATTGGTCAATTCTACTGGATGAGGCTATTGCTTATTTTTTCTGAGTAAATTGGATTTGTTAAGGTCCTATATTTATACTAATCATGTGGTCACTGTTCAACATCTATATTAACAACAGTAAAAATTCTTAACATAAAACCAAAGAAGTTGACATCTTATAAAATCATTTTTCATAAAGAGACATTTAACTGGATCAAGAGGGATTTTCCATTAAAGAAACATTGGGTCGTTACACATGAAACCCAATAATAGTTCCCACCGAATTGTGATGCGAGAATAAAATTTCACCCCTTCCTATGATCTAACATGTATGGTTTTACAGTGACTAGATATTGGAGTGTATCATAGAAAAAATAAAAAAATGACTCAATGTATATGCACCGAACTATCCTCTACTCTTACTGCTCATAAATATCCCCTAGAGGGCGTGATCCTAAACAATCTACAATTTACGTTTTTCATGAATGCCGTGAAATGTGTCTATAGTGATCCAAACATTGATACCTACCACCCTATATAGGTTTTATTCCTTCAACACAATTCCAAAAGGTGTATCCAATACTTATAGTAATTTTGGGATGGGAATGGATCGAAATAGAGGAGAGAAAACAATTAGCTAATGCAATAAAACTACCAAAGGAGAGGTAATTCTTTTTCTAATTTAGAACATGGCCATGGATCCTTCTAGTGATGTGATCAAAGTGATTAGTTTGAATCCTTTTGAAGATATAGGGGCACCTAGGTACTCTTTTTGGAAAATACAATTATTCATTTCTATGCTAGATATAAGGGAGATCACGTGACAATCCAATAACCTCATGGAAATATAGGATATGATTTTCCTATTGATAATCAATTGACCACTATAGGTACAAAAGTATTTAAGAATAATATTAATTCCACGGACAAACCTCTTTCCATAATTCAGGAGTTTTATTGTAAATTATACATTGAAGAAGTAATAATGGATTGTTTGTCTCTTCAAATATTAAATTTTAATCATATATTTTTTAGTCTGATTAGAACTATTCGATCATTTTTTGGTTTGATAATTCTATAATACCACTCATGGAATACAAGATTATTATTAGGAAAGGTTAATAGATAAAGAATATGGGAAATACTTTCCTAGTGGTGGTTTAAAAATTTGTATACTGAAATGAAATTTAGGAATTTAGAACAACTAAAAGGTTGGAATCCCTAAATAAAATATCCAAACAACATAATAGTTTATTAGGACAATGGTTCCCTTTGAAATTACATTTTATTGTATTTTTAAGGAATAGAAAAAAATATTAGTCATAAAAATTTATAAATATTATTGTTACTACAAAAAAATCAATATGTTTTCATATAGTGAAGGAACATCAGGTAAGGATGAAATTCATATATTAAAATTAGAGATTTTGAATCAAATAGGCAGCATGAAATTTAATATAAATATATTTTTGATGTGAAGTGGAATCTATAAAATATGATTTATGATAATATACACTGGACTTGGTAACAAAAAATACATTAATTAAATTAGAATTGTTATATAATTTTTAAAAACCTTATTAACAAATAAAATATAATTTTTTATAGTAAAATAACTTAATATAGATACATTTCAAAGGTAAAACTAACAATTTTATTGAATGTGTAGGTTGAAAAAGATAATTATTATTTAAATGGTGAGGGTCAAATGTGATGTCTCATATATTTTTATAGGAAATAACATATTTGGTAAACATTGTGTCATTAATAAACAAAAAAATTACTAATGTTCATACACATGGGTGATAGAATATCTAGTATTTTATTCCATTTATTTCTTTCTACACTACAAAAATACTGAATAATAGTGGATTATATTTTTTGATTTAGTGGTGGATCATACCACCACTATATGGTTTCATTATGAGTTTCAAAAACCACAACTAATGTCATCATCGACATCTAACTCATGTCGGTTCAATCACCTTTTCATATTCTTCTAGAAACCATCATGAAACGTTGGTTTAATGATGGTCTAAACCACCTATAAACAACGTTTTAAAATTTATAGAGTTAGTTTAAACTACCAAAAAATATCAATATTAAAAATCATGAAAACCAATAGTAAATAGAGAGAAAAAATAAATATATTACATTATAAAAATAATAAAAAAATATTCTATTATATTAAAAACATAATTTGGAACATGTCAAGTCAAATTTATACAAAACCACAATGAAACAAATCCTTAATATTTTAATAATAATAACCATCATTTAATAAACATGAATAATGTTATTTAATGTTCCTATAGAGTTTATTTTTTATTTCTAGGTCACATATTACCATTAATTTTACCCTCTTAAAAAATAAATGATATGTAGGTACACATGTGGGGCGTTTTCCAGATTTTTATAGACAATTCGACTATGTTACAAACCTTATATCCCTATATGATATATTATAAATTTTAATGCACCTAAAAAGTGGTGGTATACTTATGAATTTATGGGAATTTTTAATCAGTTTGGTGTGAGACTGTAACTACCCTAGATTGTGTAGCATTTAGTATTGGATGTTTTTCTAACCTGTGAGAACCCTTTTACTATTATGTTTTGATCATGGTAAATTTAAGATTATATTTTTTAGTAGTGAGTTATTTATTATGTCTTATGATTATCTATGTTTGGATTTTATATTGGTGCTTTGTGACATGAGTGTGGTTAGCATGCCAAAAACTTGAATGTAATTTTATGAATGGTTATGTGAATTGGGTTAGATGATGATCCCAATGATGTTAGGAGTCGTGATTGAAATGTGGAAAGGGTGTTCATGTTAACCTTGGATATTTGAGATGTTATCAATCATATTATTTGTTTTGGTTATGCCATTTATTACAATAATGTATATATACAATTTGTTGTATTAGGTTATATTAAGAGAGAAGGTAAACCATGGAAACCATGGATGTGATTTATAGACCATGTAATATTATAATGCTATTTTATAGTGGGTTTGAATGAATATGATTTGGGATTATTATAGTATCATTGTATTGTAATTAAAATGATTTTAGTTATATGTTATATAATATCTATATCATATTAAATATTAATATGGATATTAAGATAAAATAAAAATACAGAAAAAAATTTATTACATATAATGAAGAACATTGAGTTCCCACTTATGGACCTTCCTTATTTTGAATAACTATAGTTACAAAATAAAATAAAGAGATTCCAAACATTAGAATTCATTTTTATGGATGAAATATGGAAACTGTACTTCTAAAAAATAGAACATTTTGTGTTTCTAAAAATAGGTAAATGAAAACTATATTTATAGATTAAAATTATTGTAATTTATGAAAATACCAATTCAATAATCTATATAGATTATAATTTTTTTTTGTGAAAGAGACAAAATATTGGATAAATAAAGGCCCCAAATTCTTTCACCCAATTATTTATGAGATAAGGTTCCAATATTTTTTAAATATCATTTATCACATTAAAATTTAAAAATTTATTTCATTTAATAGTGTACTTTAAAACATTGAAAACACCTTCACAAAAACCCTCATGGTGGGATAACAATTTTTTTATGTTGAGGGTGGTGGTTCATCAAGTATAAATATTAAACTCACATGATTTTTCATATTTTTCATCCATAAAGATGAATGTAATATGTATGAAATAAATTTGTATTGTAGAGTTCATCAGTGAAGTAGTATAGAGTTCCTAAGCATGTTGGTGAGAATAGAGTTGTATGTTCTCTAAAAATTTATCCATATTAAACAACTATTGATATGATAGAATAATTTAATAACAATAATAGTACTAGATAAAGAATAATCATTTGGATAATTATGTTAAAAAATGATGTTGATATTTTATACTGTATCACATAGATATTTAAGACTCTCATTATGCATAATTATTATGGTAGATTGTTGTATAAAATGTGAATTAAGGTATGTTACAATTAGATAATATTTTTTAGAGTGTATAGAATGTTGGAAAATTTATCTTTGTGAATAAAATAGTTTAAGGATTTCTATATGATATTATATAAGTAGAATCTATTGAATAAGATATGAAAATTTGGAGGAATAAATTAATATTGGATGGTTCCCCCATGGATAACATGTTCTATGTGATATTAATTCTGAACGTATATACTGTTTTTGATACAGCACTAAGTGGAGAGTGAAGCTAACAATATGCATATTACAAAGACAATAAAAATACAAGTGGGATGTTTAGATGCAAGATGAATCACCTATTTAGTTACTAAAGTAGTACATGCTGAATTACCAAGAGGAAGTTAGAACTAAAGAAATTTTATAAATGGTATAAATAGATTAGTAATTTTCAAAAGAACGTTATATGGTGAAATTTTAAGGAGTACAAAATAAAAAAACATTACGATCATAAGAATGGTGAGCTTAAAGTAATCATTGGAGTAAAATAGATAAAATGAACAATGTATATATATTATCATGAGGGAAATACAGATATCCCCTTCCAAACACCCCAACATGTTTCTTAATAACCATATTAATTTTAGATTATCGTATGTTTTGTTACACATCATCACTAAATCCAATGTCATCTCTAATCACTACCTGATAAAATGTAATCATTAAAATCTATGTCCCTATCTCCACTCTCAACTACTGAATACTTTATGAAAATGATCTTGATAATTAAATTGTTTGTATACTTAAACTGATATGTAAAACCAATAACTCTTTGTGTAATAAATGATAATGATGTACTGTTATTTACTTGCTTACTCAAACCACACATCAGTGAAATACCACTAGGAGGACATCCAGTCATATTATTATATAATTTAGATTATTATTTATATAATGAAACATCATTTTCATCCTGAATCTTTATATGAGCCCATGTTATTGGATTGTTATTTGTATTATAAACGACATCCACTAAGAATCATGAGGTAGAGATTAAATAAAAATAAGACTAGATTCTACAACAGTCCCTAGTGGAATACCAAATCCTTAGATTGAAATGGCACTAAATGATTCCCATACATGTGACCAGGATGATCCTCTCTAGGACTTTACCAAATGGATAGTCCTGTGAAATAGATAAGAACTATGAGGTATTATAATCCCATACATCTATTATATTTAACATTAAATAAATTGTCATTCATAATTAAATCAATGCATATTAACAAAGTGATAACTATCATTACGTAATTATAATGAAATATAAATTCATAAACTATCTTCTTGGGTAGGATTGTTCACATAACTCCCACTAAAGTTTTATGAACATCCAACAAAAATTATATTCAAGAGACTTGGTGACAAAAACTATTTGACTAAATTTAGAAAAAAAGATAAAGAAAAAAATTAAATATATAAAATAAAGAATTTTATATTATAACTATTAATACCAATGATCATATTTCGAGAATCGATTTGTTTCTGGAAACACACATTTTCCTAAAACTATGGGGGATGGATTGATTTTCTTCACATAACGAATTTTTCATTGAACATCATGAAATAAATTACATGTCATTTAATTATAATTTATGAAATTTCATCTCATTTTTATATGATTGTATATATGTAGAATTATGTTAATATAATAATGTATACTTTAATACCACGTGTTTCTCATAATGTTGGCTACCGAAAAACACCATGAATTTCTCTCAAGGAACCCCTTTATGTACCCTATCATACAACTGCAAAGTGGTCAATCGCGTATCATTGAATTCATTATATAATATCCACTTAAAAAATTGCATTTATTACACAAATATTGAATGTCTACTTACATATGTTAGGATAATCAATAGTAAGAGGGATTAATAATTGTATAGAGTGATTTATTTTTAAAATATTTGAATCTAACATCATAATAACATGAAATTATGCCATAAATTACTAAATTACATTTATCTTAGAATCAAATAATCCATTATTCCAATATTGATCCATATTCCTCTTATAAAAATATCTAATTGGAATGGTAATCACCTCCACCACAAACTGGCCTTGAATCTAGAAAAATAATTACTATCATCATCTATGGGGACCCTAAAAGAGTCAAATAAGAAAAATATATTTATTCTTCTCATATTGTAAACATATTAACTATTCGTATATGTTTTTTTTAGTACCGTATTCTGGATATTTTATGAAAAAAATTGTAAAATAAATTAATTACAATGAATTTATTCAGATTAAAATTTTTACCTATTACAATCACTATCCAGTATCCTCATGAAAAAATAGAAGTGTTTAACTATTCCCTCAATGTTTAACCTACTGAATGGGGGGGAAATGTACCATATTCTGATGAGATAAATAAGGACGGTGTTTTAGATGATGACGGAATAGAGGAGGGTGTGAGAAACACTAATAGGTGGAAGAAAAGTGTGTATGATATTCTATTTGGAGGGAGACTAATAGAAAATCTTTTATTTGTGTGGTCAAGGGAACATATACTAGGAGTAGAATTGGATCAGTGAAACCCCTCTTCCTTGGTATTCCAATCAATTAATTAAATAAAAATAACATTATAACATGTATTTAAAAAAATTCATTCAGAAAAATAGAGATCATAAAAAATGAACACTACCAGAAGAATATGCATAGATATGATAATGAATGAATAAACATATCACATTTGTGGATTATAAATTAATGGATGAGTGAATATATAATCATTATGACTTAAATAAATTCATTTTTATTCTCCATCATTACTTCATCTATACCATCCACCCTTTCAAGATAAGAATTTTGAATATCAAGATAAATAAAATTTTTTTTTTGTTATTGTCAAAATTCAATATCAAAGGTCAAACCATCTACTTCTCCACCAATATAATATAAGATTATTTCACTTATGTGAACAAATACTCTCCACCATTCATTCATGACATCTTCTACATAATATACCATTTTTGTAACACCCCAAGATTTCATAGTGTGTTATTTCTTCAAAATAATTCAATAACTTGCACTACACGCAACACCGAGTTCAATCACACCATGACTTACAAAAAAAAAGCCATTCAAAAGAGGTTATGAATAGTATTATCTAAATTTTAAACTTTATATAATCCTTATAATTTTAGAATCCATATTATGAGTTTCTTAGATATAATGCAAGAACAAATTCATTTTCAGTATTGCACTTTTATCAACTTTTAATAGTGAACCCCTTTTAAATACAATATTTTAAACTTTTTGACTAAATGGGGACACAAAAAAATTTAAAATGAAACATCCCAAGCTTCCACGGTACGCTTTCCTTTGAATAATACAGTAGCGTGTGTTGTACGCAACTTCGAGTTTTAACACACACCACAATAGATCAAACTAGCCGTTATGAATAGTAATACCTAATTTTTGAAATTATATATATTTTATATTTCAAAATGGACATCATTTTTGGATTCGGAATATCGAATTTAGCATTAGGTGAAATTTTGGTACATTTCGGATAACTTTCATATTTTGATGAATAGTGAAAATTACTAAATTTTAATTAAAAACAACATTTTTAATCAAAATAAATAAAAGTGATAAATTATAAATTTGAGAGGTTTTAAAGTATATTTAGAATATATTTTTACCATTTAATATAATGTTGGTCATTGGACATAATTTTACAATTAAACCGAACATAAACAAGTGTCAATCTTTTGATAGTTATTATCTCTTAAAAACACGCTTTTTGTTTTGACAGCGGGAATTAATTTTAAATTAATTTCTGCCACTTCTGTGTTTTGAATTTAGAAAAATGGATTCCATATTTTGAATCAGGATGTTCAAATTGTGTAAATAGGTAACTTTTATTTTTAGACATTTTGAATAATTACTGCGGTAAATATTTTATTTACCATGGTTAAGGGTAAATCCGGTAAATAAGGGTTAAAAAATAATATTATAATAATAATAAATTACCCTAAAACGTGTCTTAACCCTATTGGTTGATACATGGTCGACCATGGGCATCTTATTTATAATTTTTAGACATTAAATAATTTATTTTATTTATGACACAATGATGATGCAGTAATTACTACAATAGTGAAAAATTAAAATAATTGATATTATAAATACCCAAATAAATATAATATGAAACTTTTAATGAATTAAACTAATTTTATAGGATAATATGATATATTAGGATTGATTTAATTGACTTTGTTTGAAGTAATCAATCAGTTATGAGTTTCACAAAAATCAACTATTGAATAGTGTCAAAATTGACATAAAAGAGTTCTTAAAACAAATATTATATTATTAATTGATATTAAATTCCTAAAAATCTAAGGTTCGGCCAAGAGACTTATATCATGATAGGTTCATCATTAATGGACCACTTGGGGGTCGATTGGATGTATATAGTATGTTTATTAACCATATTATATAAAAATACAAAGAGACATTGTAAAATTGAAACTAATTAACTTAGAGTTAATACTTAATGATAAGGTTAATATAAGTACCCAAACCTGTATAATTCTATTGGTTGAGTTTTTTTCGACCCATCACCACCTTAAACTTTGAATAATCAACTTTGGATCCATTAGAAACCGAATATGAATTTATTATAAATATTTCTAGCTTTTCCAAAGGTGCCCCTCACCCCTCTTATAAAAGGGCACTCCTCCTTCTCATTTCATCACACCTTAAAAGCCTTTTGGTTCGGCCAAACTCTGCCCAAATACTCTCCCAAAATCCCTCACTACAACCTAGAGTCCTTAGTTTGATCAGAAAGCCAACCTAAGGAGCCCTTTTGATCAAATCAAAAGGAAGAACCCGAAGAAGAGGTAATGATTTCACCACCTTTTTATAAGTTCCTTTCTTCTTCCACTTCTTCTTCCTTTGTTCTTACCATTATAAAATAATAACTCCAGTATCTCACATATTTTGTGATGTTATTATAAATATGGTACAACCATATTCAGTATTCTATCCACCCTTTGAATAACATGTCACCATACGTGCGTACGTACGGCTTACCGTCTCCACGTCGTGGTGTAATTGTTATTCAATATATTATTATTTGGATGGGTATAATAATGATGTGTAACTCAGGTAAATAATAAATATAACATGTTAATGATTCTGTATATATGATATACCATCCATTTATAGATTATTTTAATATCAAAAGAATGATATTGTCGCTCGTGCGTACGTACGGACTACCGTCTCCACGAACGCGATGAGATTCATTCTCCATCGTATCCATTCAAGTATAATTATCATTTGATGATTTAAAAATGATGTTTAAAGACTTGATATCATTCTGGATATGAATAAGATACAACAAAAATGGCTTATGTAACAAAACATATAAAAGAAAATGAGTAAGTTAACACCCGAAACGACGATAATTCTAAGATATTATTAACAAATCAATGTTAAAAGATCATATATGATATCATATTAATATATATGATTCTTGTATAATTTAATAACAATTATTTCACCATTATACAGGAGGTTAACCTACCCCAACCAAGGAAAAGTACAAGGTAAGGGTTATTTCACAATCTCTTCATTATCCGAGGTTGTTTATATGTAATAATCTACTGGGATCTCTTTACCATCCACATCCATGTTTCTTCAAAATGTATTTCAAACCATTTTTATTATTTACAATAATATGGGTTAAAGTCATTTATACCCTTGTTTGACTTTTTATAAGAGGAATCTTTCCGTTGTTTTCAAAACAAGGTCCTTTTTAACCTTTTCGACAGAATTAAGGTAAGAATGTTTTTTTAACTTATATGGCGGGTGCGGTTATTTTCCGCCGTTATAAAATCGTCAAAGCTTCCCTTACAAGCTTATAAGGATATTTTCAAAGTAAATGTTTTCTTTTATAGTTATGTGACTTTTAAATTATTTCAAAAAAAAGAGATATTTCTCTCAAAAATATGAAAGTCCAGTGCAAATGTATACGTATTTAACACAAGCTTCAAAATGTTTTCAGAAAACCTGACTCTCGAGTGTGGTAGATAGGAAGGGATTGGGAGTGGACCCATCATGGCCTATAATTAGTCGAGCAGTCTCAGAATTAGTTATTTTGTTTTCAGAAGCTTGTATAATGATTTCATAAAAACACTGGAGTAATTTTTAGCAATTTTAAACATAAGTATCTTCTAAAAATATTACATCGGTAGGTCTCATGAGACAAACTAGTTTCTTGGCACAAGGCCTTGACAAAATCTTATTTGTAGTCTTGGCACGAGGCCTTGGCTATGTGGTTATGATAGTCTGGCATTATGCATTCCATCATTATGAAAGTGGTTATTGATATTGCATGTGATTATTCGATTAGTAGAATATCCATGTGAATAAGTAAATGGCATTATTTCATTTTATTTATGTCATACTATGTTGAAGTTAAAGTTTAAAAGGCTTTTGTTTTAGTTATACATTGCCTTAAATGTTTATTCTTATTTATGAAAGTTTCCGCTTTATTGTTATCCTTACTGGGCATTTGAGCTCACCCTTTTTCTATGTTTTATTTTCCCAGGATGTGAAGAAGTAAATTATGAATGACTTGCAGGGATATTATGAGGGGTTAATAGTGTGGATTGTGGAAACATTATGTTGTTGTAGTAGTCTTTCATTTTATGATGTAATGTAAAACTTATGAATATATCTAGTGTTTCCAAGGCTACTAAACCAATCGGTCTTTCGAGATTTGATCTTTCTTGTGATCATGCCAATGTTATGTAATAATGCACCGACTCTGGGTAACTAGGGTCGGGGCGTTACAGTTGGTATCAGAGGAAGTTTAGTACAAACCTTGGAAGCTAGATTTAGATAAACTCTGATTAGAGCACGTAGACCTAAGATGAACTTTGAGGATTAGTGTAGAAGAACTTCCTAGAATTTTGGTATTGTAGAGATTTTGTGAGTTTTCCAAGCAATACATCCCTGTTTGGATACGAGTAGGTAGAGGCGGCTCTGGCACAGATGTACCTAGGGGTAAAACCCGAAAACACCGCTTTGAGCTAGACTCGAACGGGAACTGGTGCACGACAATGGGCCTTGCTGCACTCTTGGTTACGACACTCCCAGGGGATATGCTTAGGATAATTATCATTTTCTTTACAAACCATTATGACGGGTTAATGAGTATATACATCCTCAAAGGAGACATTTTTATGATTATGGATTATATCCATAAATAGTTCAATTTATGTTAAGTGTTTTATAAGTATGAGATTATGTATTTTGATTCATAAACTGATCTAGTGTATGCCATTGTTTAGAAATGGCGCCCAGTAGAAGGAACGAGACCTCCAGAAATGCACATGATCCAAAGAGAAGGAAGGATCATATCTTTCCTGGTCTTAAGCTAGAATTTATAAGAGAAATAGTCTCCCATGTATTATCATCATATGAAGAAATAATATCATGTGTTGATAAGATAAGTAAAGAGTTTACTGAGTCCTATGGCTTTGAAGGGAAGCAAGAGAAGAAAAGGATAGAAGAGAGAAAGATGGATAAAGGGAAGAGGGAAAAGAATAATTTTCCCATATGTGGTAACTGTGGAAAGAAACACCCTGGAACTTGCCTGAAAGGAATGGGAGTTTGTTATAAGTGTGGAGGAAAAGGGCACAAAGTACGTGACTGCAAGGGTAAGAAAAAATTTTCAAATGTACAATGCTTCATTTGCAAGGAGATTGGACACTACGCGAACCTGTTTCCCAATCATCAGACTATGCCGTAAATGATGTTATTGGATAATAATCAAGTTATGATACTACCACAGATGAAGAGGAATGATTAGAGTTATTATGTTGATTATATCAATTGAGTGTTGTATCAACAATGTACTTGTTATAATAATTATGGAGTATATAAGGATTGTACTGCAGTATTATTTCATTAAGGACTTGAGATGGTGTGGAACAAAGAAAAGTGACTCAGTAGCAGGTTAAATGTTTGGAAAATATATGGTTGAGAGAAAGATAAACCATAATATGGTTCAGATACCGAGGTGGTGATTTTATAATAATACATAATTGATTTGGATAAATTATATTGGATATTATTGACTACCTTGAAGATGATTAATGATTTGTATATTCCATCATTGTTGGGGTTTAAAACATTTTTGGATTAATGAAGTATATCCAGCATTCTATATAGAATAAGGGAACATGAATGTAATCAATAAGGAATATGGTAGTACATGATGAAGGTATTCATATGCTATTACGGGGTAAAAAGGATTTATATTATGTTTACCTTCCCTATAAATGTTGGACTGTGAGTTTGGATAGAAGTATTTTGGATAGTTCTAGTTTGGATTATTTTGGATTTCCATAAAAGGACAACCCGGAGGTCGGGCGGCAACCCGTCGCGTCCGGCAAGGCTGCGAGACTTGAACCCGCAACCGAAGGGCGACAAGGGTGTATCACCTACCACTGTCCCACGAGAAGTCCTGAATTAAATAATGTAGTTTTTTTTAAAAAGATCTGGTAGATGAATTATAAATTCATTTTTTTTGGAACCCTGTACGAATAGTATAAATAGAAAAAAAAATTTACGTTCTATTATCTTTTAGAGTGAAAGATGAGTTTGTGGTAGAAATTTATTAATGGGTAAAATTCTAATTATAAAGTAAGTATATCTCCTTATTATCTTAGCCAATCTCATAAATAAATTCCTCAACATTAATAATAGAAACTTAGAACAAAAATTTTGTCCTAGATGGTACCTTAAATCATCACAAATTTATGGCTTTGGGATTGTTGGCCTTTTCATAGCCATGTTCTCTACCACTCTCCATCAGATAATTGATGGTTAGATTTTTCTTCCATATCCATATTTTCCTACACGGAACCCTAGTATGTGTTATTTTCAGTAATCTTCATACTTTCGACTCTTTATTTTAAATAGAGGCCTCATTAATTCATTTTTCGATGTGGGATTTCAACTAAGATATTTTGAAACTTCAAAAATGTGTTATCCTAATACCCTATGTTTTGTTGAACCGATGGTATTTCAAATCATCATAGATTGATGAATTTAAGGACCTCAATTTTATACTTGTTTGTGATTGATGACCTCAATCACTACCTATAAATATTTACATTTTTCCTCCAATTATATGTCTCAAATTGCCACCAATGTTCTCCTAATCGAGATCATAATTTGGTGGTGACCCTTTCATTTCTCTTTTCCTCATATTAAGACTAAATTTTAGTAACCCAATTTCTGATGTGGGTTTTCCCACAAATATATTTTCTATTTTCAACCTTTTATTTTCGAAGAACAATTTAAAATTGCGAGGACGCAATTTATTGAAGGAGGGGAGAATGTAACACCCCAAGATTTCATAGTGTGTTATTTCTTCAAAATAATTCAATAACTTGCACTACACGCAACACCGAGTTCAATCACACCATGAATTACAAAAAAAAAAGCCATTCAAAAGAGGTTATGAATAGTATTATCTAAATTTTAAACTTTATATAATCCTTATAATTTTAGAATCCATATTATGAGTTTCTTAGATATAATGCAAGAACAAATTCATTTTCAGTATTGCACTTTTATCAACTTTTAATAGTGAACCCTTTTTAAATACAATATTTTAAACTTTTTGACTAAATGGGGACATCAAAAATTTAAAATGAAACATCCCAAGCTTCCACGGTACACTTTCCTTTGAATAATATAGTAGCGTGTGTTGTACGCAACTTCGAGTTTTAACACACACCACAATCGATCAAACTAGCCGTTATGAATAGTAATACCTAATTTTTGAAATTATATATATTTTATATTTCAAAATGGACTTCATTTTTGGATTCGTAATATCAAATTTAGCCTAAGGTGAAATTTTGGTACATTTCGGATAACTTTCATATTTTGATGAATAGTGAAAATTACTAAATTTTAATTAAAAACAACTTTTTTAATAAAAATAATTAATAGTGATAAATTATGAATTTGAGAGGTTTTAAAGTATATTTAGAATATATTTTTACCATTTAATATAATGTTGGTAATTGGACATAATTTTACAATTATACCGAACATAAACAACTGTCAATCTTTTGATAGTTATTATCTCTTAAAAACACGCTTTTTGTTTTGACAGCGGGAATTAATTTTAAATTAATTTCTGTCACTTCTGTGTTTTGAATTTAGAAAAATGGATTCCATATTTTGAATCAGGATGTTCAAATTGAGTAAATAGGTAACTTTTATTTTTAGACATTTTGAATAATTACTGCGGTAAATATTTTATTTACCATGGTTAAGGGTAAATCCGGTAAATAAGGGTTAAAAAATAATATTATAATAATAATAAATTACCCTAAAACGTGTCTTAACCCTATTGGATGATACATGGTCGACCATGGGAATCTTTGTGTCAATTTTGGGACCCCATGGATCCACTTGTAAGTGATAATGACACTTTATTTTAATTAAGTTAAAATGAATAAAAAAATGACACAAGCATATATCATTTAGAAAAACAAAACTTTTACATAGGGTTATATATGTTGGATTTTAGATTATAAATATTCATTAGAAAGATAAAACGATTTCCTACATAAGGATATTTTATTTATAATTTTTAGACATTAAATAATTTATTTTATTTATGACACAATGATGATGCAGTAATTACTACAATAGTAAACAATTAAAATAATTGATATTATAAATACCCAAATAAATATAATATGAAACTTTTAATGAATTAAACTAATTTTATAGGATAATATGATATATTAGGATTGATTTAATTGACTTTGTTTTAAGTAATCAATCAGTTATGAGTTTCACAAAAATCAACTATTGAATAGTGTCAAAATTGACATAAAAGAGTTCTTAAAACAAATATTATATTATTAATTGATATTAAATTCCTAAAAATCTAAGGTTCGGCCAGGAGACTTATATCATGATAGTTTCATCATTAATGGACCACTTGGGGGTCGCTTGGATGTATATAGTATGTTTATTAACCATATTATATAAAAATACAAAGAGACATTGTAAAAGTGAAACTAATTAACTTAGAGTTAATACTTAATGATAAGGTTAATATAAGTACCCAAACCTGTATAATTCTATTGGTTGAGTTTTTTTCGACCCATCCCCACCTTAAACTTTGAATAATCAACTTTGGATCCATTAGAAACCGAATATGAATTTATTATAAATATTTCTAGCTTTTCCAAAGGTGCCCCTCACCCCTCTTATAAAAGGGCACTCCTCCTTCTCATTTCTTCACACCTTCAAAGCCTTTTGGTTCGGCCAAACTCTGCCACAATACTCTCCCAACATCCCTCACTACAACCTAGAGGACTTAGTTTGATCATAAAGCCAACCTAAGGAGCCCTTTTGATCAAATCAAAAGGAAGAACCCGAAGAAGAGGTAATGATTTCACCACCCTTTTCTAAGTTCCTTTCTTCTTCCACTTCTTCTTCCTTTGTTCTTACCATTATAAAATAATAACTCCAGTATCTCACATATACTGTGATGTTATTATAAATATGGTACAACCATATTCAGTATTCTATCCACCCTTTGAATAACATGTCACCATACGTGCGTACGTACGGCTTACCGTCTCCACGTCGTGGTGTAATTGTTATTCAATATATTATTATTTGGATGGGTATAATAATGATGTGTAACTCAGGTAAATAATAAATATAACATGTTAATGATTCTGTATATATGATATACCATCCATTTATATATTATTTTAATATCAAAAGAATGATATTGTCGCTCGTGCGTACGTACGGACTACCGTCTCCACGAACGCGATGAGATTCATTCTCCATCGTATCCATTCAAGTATAATTATCATTTGATTATTTAAAAATGATGTTTAAGGACTTGATATCATTCTGGATATGAATAAGATACAACAAACATGGCTTATGTAACAAAACATATAAAATAAAATGAGTAAGTTAACACCCGAAACGACGATAATTCTAAGATATTATTAACAAATCAATGTTAAAAGATCATATATGATATCATATTAATATATATGATTCTTGTATAATTTAATAACAATTATTTCACCATTATACAGGAGGTTAACCTACCCCAACCAAGGAAAAGTACAAGGTAAGGGTTATTTCACAATCTCTTCATTATCCGAGGTTGTTTATATGTAATAATCTACTGGGATATCTTTATCATCCACATCCATGTTTCTTCAAAATGTATTTCAAACCATTTTTATTATTTACAATAATATGGGTTAAAGTCATTTATACCCTTGTTTGACTTTTTATAAGAGGAATCTTTCCATCGTTTTCAAAACAAGGTCCTTTTTATCCTTTTCGACAGAATTAAGGTAAGAATGTTTTTTTAACTTATATGGCGGGTGCGGTTATTTTCCGCCGTTATAAAATCGTCAAAGCTTCCCTTACAAGATTATAAGGATATTTTCAAAGTAAATGTTTTCTTTTATAGTTATGTGACTTTTAAATTATTTCAAAAAAAGAGATATTTCTCTCAAAAATATGAAAGTCTAGTGAAAATGTATACGTATTTAACGCAAGCTTCAAAATGTTTTCAGAAAACCTGACTCTCGAGTGTGGTAGATAGGAAGGGATTGGGAGTGGACCCATCATGGCCTATTATTAGTCGAGAAGTCTCAGAATTAGTTATTTTGTTTTCAGATGCTTGCATAATGATTTCATAAAAACACTGGAGTACTTTTTAGCAATTTTAAACATAAGTATCTTCTAAAAATATTACATCGGTAGGTCTCATGAGACAAACTAGTGTCTTGGCACAAGGCCTTGACAAAATCTTATTTGTAGTCTTGGCACGAGGCCTTGGCTATGTGGTTATGATAGTCTGGCATTATGCATTCCATCATTATGAAAGTGGGTATTGATATTGCATGTGATTATTCGATTAGTAGAATATCCATGTGAATAAGTAAATGGCATTATTTCATTTTATTTATGTCATACTATGTTGATGTTAAAGTTTAAAAGGATTTTGTTTTAGTTATAAATTGCCTTAAATGTTTATTCATATTTATGAAAGTTTCCGCTATATTTTTATCCTTACTGGGCATTTGAGCTCACCCTTTTTCTATGTTTTATTTTCCCAAGATGTGAAGAAGTAAATTATGAATGACTTGCAGGGATATTATGAGGGGTTAATAGTGTGGATTGTGGAAACAATATGTTGTTGTAGTAGTTTTTCATTTTATGATGTAATGTAAAACTTATGAATATATCTAGTGTTTCCAAGGCTACTAAACCAATCGGTCTTTCGATATTTGATCTTTCTTGTGATCATGCCAATGTTATGTAATAATGCACCGACTCTGGGTAACTAGGGTCGGGGCGTTACAATTTTCTATAAAAAATAAAAGACATGTTGATCATGTAATTCATGGTCATTGATATCCATAAAATCAGATAGGTTCAAAGGATTAAATTTCAATGAATATCTTTTAATATTCCTAGTAATATTGACCAAAATAAATTTGAATAAAACAATTCAAAAATTATTATTGTAGTATAATTCGTTAATATCACTCAACATTCCATAATATCCTGAATCTGAAACTATAAATATACCACTATTCTATTTTTTAAAACAATTTAATTGTTAGACTATATGAAATTTAATACCATTAATATTATAAGAATCAAATTTATTGGTTTTTTTAGAGAGCCTCTAGGTAGAAACTACAAATATTTAGAAAACTCCACCAAGTTATCAGTATTAATAATCTATAAAATGTAATGTATGTTATTAGATTTAAAAAATATATTTGTCAACTGAATAAATATATATTTATTAAAATAATTATGAACATACAAATTGTGTAATCAAGTCAATTATCTCTTCATTAAAAGGTAATGTTATATCTTTGTCATTTTGTAATCATATTCTCATTCATCTAATTGTTTGCATCATGAGCTCTTTAATAAAGGGATCTAAAATTTCACAATTTGGTAGCACATAATTGTATGCCATTGATAATTCCATTTCAATCTGTGTAACATTTGTGATCCTCCCAACATATTAGCTAATAGTAAAAAATTTATGATTCACTATGTAGTTGATATTGTGTTGATGATTCATCAACATGACCAACTCTGTTGAATCATTTATTAATATCAACCATGAATGTAGAACAAATTTTAATACACTAATATCTTAATAGCCTTATGAAATAGAGAGTTCTGGTAGATATTTATTTTTCACAAGTGTTTTAAAATAAAAAAGATATCATTGAAATAATATAAATAAAACGTACTTATTTATTTTATAAAGTTCCAATAATTGTTTACATAATATAAAAAATAAATAAATAAATTACCTCTCAATTGGATGCATACATCAATAATGTACATGGGGGCTTAATTTAACCTCTATTTCCAAATTCATAATTAAATTCATCACGATAGTAAATAATGATGGTGTAAAGATGATCTCCATTTCAAAAAGTGTTAAAAATAATATCTCTAGATTGTGTTTATACTCAGATGGTTATAGATAATTCTCACATAGTTATTTTAAGAATATCAACAAACAAATTATAACTATTATAATGTTTTTATGTAATATTGTATGAAATTCCAATGGTAGTAACTGATATAAAAAATTTTAAAATCATGAATTTGATGTCAATGTAACCTATTATATTTTATATAAAAAACCTGGTAAATTTCATGAATACTTATCAGATACCTATTGATGTTTTAAAATAAAAATAAATCTATATTTATACTTATTTTTCACTGGAAAAATTTCTGGATCATAATTACCGCATAAATATGGCTATAGATACTTTTTATTATCATTATTAACATGCCTTTCATAGAATTGAGATTGTCCTTTTCTTATTCATGCTCATTCAGTAATGTGAAGATCTAATTATCACAAACATTCAGATCAATATGCATTACATGAAATTTAGTACAAAAAAAAAATTAAATTTTCAATATAAAAGTTTGAAGAATATACTTATTTCATTTCATTTTTGTGATACAATTTCAATTGTTGATGTACTTTGAACAAGGATATCACTATAAATCAAATGATTCAACTTCCCATATTCTATTTCAAAATGCCAAGTTGTTATATTATTTTAGAGCTTATAAACAACCATAGTGGTTGCCTATGGTTAGATAAACCTTTGAATTTTTACTCATTCAACTGAAATCTATGACATTAATTTAGACATATTTATGGACACAAGAAGCACAATTTTGTAATATAAAGTAGTCATTATATATCAAAATCAATGTTACAAATATGAAAATATAAACCTATGTATGTGTTCCAACTAAATAAGTTCCCAAGTCCAAGGAAGTCACTAATGGTCCATGTTAGAGAATCATGTATTTTGAACATTTATCTTGAGGATTCATCATAGGTTTCAACAATAATTTTCCAAAAATTTTACAATACATCAATTATATGTGAAAATTATTTGTCAATTTAATTTCTTGATTTTTTAACAAATAATCATAAAAATAATAAATTGTCTTTTTTCGTACCCATCCAAAGAGGTAGATGGAAAGGGATCAAAACAACCTTATATACTATAAATAGTGATCAATGTCCCATATGGGTTGAATCCATTGGAATGAAATCCAAATAAAAAATTCACTGAATCAGATGAGAAATATGGATGTAATGAATCCAATTGCATGCATGATTTTGAGTCCCTTGGATGTCTCATTAACCAATAATTGTTTTTATCTATGAAATTCAAATTTAGGTCCTCATAATATTTCTATGAAATAATTTTTTTTTCAATTAATGTTTCAAGGTGATGTAATGAAAACCATTACAGATGTGTTTTTTTCTTCTTATTCATAGTAGTATATTAATCTAGACTTCCAACCTCACCCATTTCCTTCCATCTTGAGGAATAAAAAAAATTCAATCCTTTCAACTTGAATCATATGCCTAATAAATCTTACAATAATTGGGAAAATCATGTATTTTTGCATAATTTAGACAAATATAGTTTACAAATTTTTTCATATCATAAATTACTTAGGGATCAGAACTTTAGGAAATTCCTTATGCAACAATTCAAATATTAGGTAAATCACCATATTTTTAATTCTATGTAAGAATTTTATATACAAAAAATTCACAATATATATCTTGATTTACATCATCAATAAAATCATGAATTTCACTTTTTTAAACATTTAAGTTATCTCTTATAATATTCTCTCCAATATCTTGAGGGTTTGTCCAATAATATGTTAGAATTTATTTTTTCATTTTACCATAATCCCCAAAACATCATCGGTAATGTTTCTACTTGTATCACCCTATACTAGTTGGTCTGATATGTTTTGATGATGAAACTATTTTATTACAATGACAAAACAATTTTTTATTATCTTTTTCATTTCTTTATCTACTCTCATCAAAATTGGAAGCTCATTATTATTATTTTTTGACATTCTCAAACATTCTATAACATTCAATTAACTATTCTAAATAGAAAAAATATATTGAGGAGGTAATTAATTCAATATCAAGTGTTCATAAGCATCATGTCTCTTCAACCATCTTTAAATTTACATTTTGGACCTGAAAATCCTATTTTCCCATGAAATGATTTATTAGAAGTGGAAAAATCTAAAAATTTATCCAAACCCTTACAATACTATGTTGTGTTTCTCGAAAATGTAATACCACAGTTATTCAAAATATATATCACAATGTGCCAATACTATGTTAAAAAAATAAAAACATATAATTATTACTGAATATGAATATAGATAAATGGAACTGAGAAAAAACAACCCAAGTATTTATAAATAGATTTATATAAGTACTAAAAATTTCAATTTAAAAAATTAAATCAATCATGGATAGAAATATGTAAAAATAGAAGAATGTGAGAAACCATACAGTAATTATGAATCACATAATGATTATCAATACAAATCATCCCCTTATGCGATCACAATTCCTCTTGGACATAACAATTGTAACATGAGTCACAAGAGGGACTCACACATTTATAAAAAACTATTCTTAAATATTCAATCGGTCTTTTATAAAGAGTTTTAGAATCAAAGTCATTTTCACACCATTTGAAATCTATATTTAAAAGTTTTTTTGAAAATAATATATCAGACAACATATATATTTTTACTGAAACATATATATTTCCATAAAATAAAATTTTTTGGAAGGAAACCACTCTTTAAATGAAGTCAACTAGTTTCAAGCACCAATTTTTCAAGACCAAACATTCAAATTTTAAATAATTTCAATACACCATGAGACTTATGGTCGCAAAACCTTTTAAAATAATATAAAATGCCAAATACCTTAAATTCCTAAAACGAACCTCTAAAACAAGACATTCTCATTTTCAAGACAAAAATGTTATCGAACATTCCATTAAATAGTAAATTACCATTATAATAACCGTTAAGAATTTCAACAACCACAGGGCATGTGGAATAGTTCTAATCCAAGTCTATAAACCATTTTAAACCATTTAAAGACCTAAATGATTTTATAATACAAATAAAATTCCACAGGAAGCCATTTTCAACAAGGCCATTCAACTGTTTTCACAAAAACTAAGTACAAGAAAAAAATATTCCATGAAAAAAATCAATTTATACATCTTTCATATCATACAATGGAATTATATAATTATTATAAAATAATAATAAATCATTATAAACCATCTAATAAATATAAACATTTCATTACAAGGTAATTACATAAAAAGTAATTTAAATCTAATTGACATGGGAATTTTTATGATTACCTCTTGACCTCTTTTAAGGTAATATAAAAAAAATCTAAATTTTTAATTGAAAATGAAATTTATATTCCCATATAAAATCCATAAAAACTATATAACATATGAAAAATAAAAGTGTTTTAATTTTAATTTTAAAAAGTTAGAGAGATAAAATTATTTTGATGAGAAAATTGGGAGTCTCTATAAAAGAATATAGTCAATTAGAAGGGAATATCTAAATTGAATAAATATAATTGAATAAATTTAAAATTTATTGGATTAATCTATAGAAAATAATAAAATTTATAAAAACTATTATGGAACATTTATAAATAAATTTAAATAATTTAGTCATTTGATAGAGATTCTACTTACCATATGTTCAGGGAAGCTTTAATACACTTCAATCTCTTATATATTATGATCAAATTTTTTATTAAATTAAAACATTAATATTTTATATTTATTTATGCTATTTATAATCATTTTTATAATAAATTATCATCTTTAAATTAAAAATAGAATACATAAATTAATGACAGTTCAAATAATTCCATGATTTAAAAAAACACTAATATTGATTAAATTTTTTTGTAAATGAGTTATATCGTCTTGAAAAATGAAAATAAATAAATAAATACTTATTTATTAAGTATATATACTAATGTTACCAGAATTTATGGTAGTTATATTTAATGAATACGGATAATCACTTTAGGTGGTAAAACATTACATGAATGGAAATTTTGAATTATGAGATAGATAATATATATACACAATTTATTTTTTATATTAATTCTAAAATGTCAAGATATCATATATATGAATTTTACATAATTCTGATATATATTTTTAAATATATATAATATGAATTTAATTAATAACTAAAGCATAGATTGAGAGTTTTTATATCATATAAGAAAATTACTCTTTACCAGTGACATTACCAAAAATGTGTTAGTAACACTACAATCCAAGTGACCTGAATAATACTCATTTGAGGATATTCACATCACCCAAATTCATCCCATTTTATTATAGAGTTTTCCAACATCTGATGAGGTACTCAACAAGTTTTTGAGAAACTATTCTATCAATGAATGGGAGAAACAGATGTTAATGAATCAATAGAAAATATCAATTCCGACATCTACCTGGGGAATGAAATGAGAATATATAAAAATAGTAATTTTAGAGATCCTCCATTTTATAGAATATAAAAATCCATAACATCCTAAAAGATTCATTAATTGTAAATAGTTAAAAAAATAAAAAAATATTATCATCCCAAATTAATAAATATAACATGCTCTAATCTTTCTAAAATATATTATGAATATATGAAAACAGTGACCTTGAATTGCAACTCGGCTAACTCATAATGTATATTTAATCAATTATTATCCTCTAATAACCAATTTAACTTGAACGACAATAATTTTTCAATTAAATACCTGATACAAATGGGAATTGTGAGGAATACCCTTAATCATTGAGATCTATGTGATGTATACATGTATGATAATGCACAATAGAGATAATAAACAACCTCCCCTTCATAGAAAACCCAAATAAAAATCATTACAACATCCCCAAACCGTAATCCAAACCCAAATATTTTTTGGGGTTCATTAAAGTATGGAAATTTGGGATGTTGGGGAAAGGAAGAATAATGGAAAATAAAATGAGATTAAAATAGGGTTGACCACTTTTAGAATGAAAATAGAGAAGGGTAGTTGAGGGAGAAGGGGAGAAGAGAGGGATGATAGGGATGGATTGTGAGAGAAGTGGTGGTAGGTAGAAAGGGTGAGAGATTGAGGTTGGGTAGGGGGTGGCACAGGGGAAACATGAATGAAAATGAGGGAAAGGGTGAGGATGGAAGCTTAGGGGGATCAGGTCTAACCGTAGTGTTGGATCAGGGTCAAGCTCAGGGGGACTTGGTCTTTAGGGGATCAAAAGAACCAGAGTTCTTGTGAGGGATTAGGTTCAAGGGGATCATGGGAAATTAGAGGACTATTAATAGTGGAACACAACAGTGGTGAGGGATTGTGGTTAGTAGAGTGGATTGGTTGAGAATGGAGGGTCTTGGGGATATGAGTTTTTTAAAAAATGGAAATAATTTAGTAGATGTTTCTGAAATTATTCCATGAAATAATTTCAATTTGTTTTAGTGGAAATCTAAATATCCAATTTTAAAAATATTGGTGATGTAATATAAGAATATTTTCTTGATCAACATTATGAAGGTGTAACATAATTTCAGAACTTAAAATGAGGTATAAGTTTAGAAATCAGAATAATTTAATTTCTAAGGAATATATATATAATTATATGTAAATTCAATCATAAAAAAGTATTCTATAAATGAAAAAAATATTAAAAAACCATACTATACAAATACTAAATAATAAAAATAATGCACATATTTTTAGGAACTGTCGGTGGAAAGAGGGATCTGGTTGTAAACCTATGATGTAAGAACTGAAATAAGGAAGAGGAAATATGTGATTTGTCATAAACCAATATATGGAAACCAAAATATTTAAATGTGGAGGGGAACAAACTAGGATACAAATTTAACCACCACACAACAAAATTTCCATCAAACTGAAGGCACCTATTCCAACACCTACACAAAGTGGAACACTAGAAACTGGTTCTTCCACCACCACCACATATCATATTTCCTTTACCTAGGTCAAACATAATTATGTCTCAATACAATAGATGGTGTTTGTAGGTTGTGAGTCAATGTGCAATTGGATACATCCAGAAAATAAAATATTCAATGCAAAAACATAATAGGACAGATCAATATTCTATTTTTAATGGAAAACAAAAAAACATATACAATAAATCATTTTTTGAAAATTATACAGAGAATCATATAAAACCAAGATCTAATATGCACGAATATCATCACAAGATCAACATAAGTAATTTCTTAGTCACTAGTGGTAGTGGTACCCTAGGAACCTCATATCATGGTGAAATATGTATTGAAACCATAAACAAATATATCCTCATACAAGTTACAATATTGGGGAATTAATACAAAGGTTTAATGGATTTCAATCATCATCACATGATTATTTTGTGCGGTATTGTCAACCCTGCTAGAGGGAATAGGGTCTCAACCTCACTGATCTGACTATAGTACTTGTCATAGTGATCCAATTTATTTTCCGTGGATTTACATTTGTTCTCAATTCCATAATATCAACTTAAAATAACTATCACATTCTTAAACACAAATCCAACAATGATAATACCCAAATAAAGATATTATTTTCAATAATAGACCCATTTTCACAACCTTTTACACACACACCTATGTCCATCAATAGATACATTCATGAAAATCAACCCTTTTTATTTGGAGAGTCGTCTTCCAACACATTCAAACCTAATAAATTGAAATTATTTTTATCACCACAAATAATATTCATGAAACACATTTCTAAATCATATAAAACATTCAAAAATCATCCTATATTTCTAAATAATTAAATCACCTACCTAATTCTAGGATGTTTATTGAATCCAATGGAATCACATAACTACACCACTAGTTGACCCTATAATGGAATGATCATAATTTAAATTTCAATATCTAAGCAAAATCTAAATGTTTCAACCCAAACCAAGGAAACCAACCCACTGGGGAAAAAATAATTTAATAAGTAAGAAAGAAAACACTAATAATTGGATGTAATTAAAGGAGAAGAAGTTTACTAGAAGGGATATTGAATATTCAACACCAAATCCCCAAATGGAATGTGGACCATGGGATCTAAGAGTGTTTGGGTGAGGAAAATATGGTTTTTAATCTCAAATGTGTATGAAATGGTGGATTTTGGGTTAACGTAATAGTGGAAAAAATGTTAGTTTCTATATTTTTAATATCCATTAAAAGCCACACCCTTTGGCCCCAATGTTTTTCAAATACCGTGGGAATCATGTGTCTCCACTGTACAAAGATGAATGAGGCTATATGGTCTCCAGGGTGAGGGTTCATTCCCATGTGATAGGCTATGTGGCCTAAACAGTGTAACTATCTAGTGTGCACAAACTCTTCTAGGTTGGAAGATGCTTTTTAATAACCATGCTCCAACTGAGATCCACGTAATAGATGTCCAAAGATCATGATTTTTTCTGAAACAAATCTTGAAAAAATACTTAAAAAATATATTAGATAAAAATAAAAGAGATAAATACCTTAAAAATAAAATCATATATTTGACAGTTCTCCCAACCTTCATCAATTCTCTCCCTCATAAATTCAAACCAAATATTGATTACAGAACAAAAATGGGTACTTATCCTAAACCAAATAATTTTTCTACCCTGTCAAATGATCATCATTATAGTGTTGACAATGAACCTAAACCATTGGTATGTAATTTCCTTAAAGAACATTCTCTTGTGAATCCACAATCCTCTTTGGCCACTCAAACACAAACAAATCATGTTCCATATCCAACTGTTCCAAACACAGAACATTAGACAGATCCATATTATACCTTTTTAACTATGAGACATGAAATGCATCATGAATATATGATAACTAGGAAAAAAAGATAACTGTTATTCCTCATTCGTAACTGTCTTAGTAATATCAAAAATTTATACATACCATGAAATTACCTTCACTTCCATACCATGATAACAGTCACCCAAATGTGTGGACACCGTAATAAAATAGTAACACCCATATAATTCAATTTCATATCACCACGAATTGGTATATGAGTTATAGTGGATCCATGCTATCTACAAACACTGTCTGATCGGCCAGACATCATTATATGTATTTGATATAAAGATAAGTCCCAACATTGAGGTTTCACCCACCACTATCCATCATAAATGAGACTGATATGGCTGAAAATAAAACACCCCAATAGAAGCCATTATATTTGAGGTATGGTAACTATTTTTATATTAAAAATTAACAATTCCAAAATGGGAGTCCCAGGAATCTCTGAAAACCAAAACACATTCCAATAAAATATTTACCATGATCTAATTCGCCAATGCCATCTGATCATTATTTTGAGAATGACATGCCATAATCAAATTAACCTATAACCACATATCCTTTTGAAGGACATCCCAATACCGAGAGGTAAAACATGGGTCCCACTAGGAAATGATCACTAATGGTACACTATAAATCCTCAATACATGCAAAATATACAATCAGACCAACTAATCCACTATAGCTGAGTATTTGTTTAGAATGAAACTGGATGATTTGTTTAAATGATCAATCACCACCCAAATCATATTCCTCCCTTACTGTGTATGAGATAATGAAATAATAAAATCCATTTCATCATCATCTCACATTCATGTAGGAATGGGTAAATTCTTCCCTCATGATCCCTATGGCTGGGGACCAATATTATT